>JABXWE010008752.1:0-17348 GCA_014611495.1 Limonius californicus | reverse complement strand
GCTTAGAGACAAAGCTGTTTGGTATACACATTTACTAGCAACTGTGGAACAATAAATTTAGAAATACGTTATAACATTTTGTTGATATTTTTGTAATCGATGTACAAGTACATATGTTAGAGAACGATAAGTTACATTAAAAAAATAACGGTTACACCTATATTTAAAAATTAAAGTTGACTTACAAGAGGAGAATCAGTTATGGGCAGCTACATTATTTTTTTATTTCATACTCGAAGGGTCTTTTATAGAAAATTTGGTTTTCTTCGATAGTTTATAATTTGTTATAAACAATCAAGTATAAAAAATATAAATAAATATAATAAAACCAATGTCGATTCCACAACACTTTTAATAAAGAAATTATACAAAATTCGTAGCAACGTTAACGTTTTCGGGCGGACTACAACTCATCTTCAGACTGAAAGTGAGAACAAAACTTTTCAAAAGAAACATATTATGAAAAAGTAAAACAGCTTACCTAAAACCGTATTGTATAAAGTAACAACTTTTCAGAATTGAATTACAGAAAATAAAATATAAAACGAAGCAGCTGCTTAAAACTTAACCCAACATCCTAATCCAACCGCGAACGTCAGTTGTTCCAAAATAAAAATAAAAACTCAGAACGTCAGAACGACATGTTAAGTATTAAATTTAAATTTGAGGAAACCCCACATCAGGGGTGACATTAAAACAGATTTTTAAATTTACGTTACACAAACTCGTCATCCATGATGAGGATAGACCGGAAATTGTTTAAAAAACAGATTGTAAAGTTAAAATACTACGTTATCTATGTGTAGAAAATTGAAACAAAACAACAAAATACTATAGTTACCCAAAATACAAAGTAAGGAACTTAGCTATTAAGTACAGGGTGAACATCATAAACTTAAAATTCAAGAAATTCTAGAGAAATAACTATTGAAAATATAAGGGAAATTATTAAAGATAATATCATTCTAAATATACTCGGGTTGGTCTTTGAATTTTTTAACCGCTTTAGAGGTATCCATACTTTCCAACAAGTTCATTCTCAAACCTTTATCGCAAAAATGTAAAATTTGAATATCCAGGTTTATATTCTTATTATGATTTTTAGAAATACTATGAGCTGCAAACGCAGACTTAAAATTAATATTGGGGTCTAGGTTAATTAAATTGTTTTTAATTATATTTTTGTGTTCCTTCACCCTCACGTTAATGGATCTGCCTGTTTGACCAATATAAAAAGACGGACAACTATTGCAATTGATTTTATATATCCCAGATTTCGAAAAAGGATCAATGGGGTCCTTATTATGAATTAACAGGTTTTTAATATTACAGGGAACTGAAAAAGAAATTTTTATATGAAAATGTTTAAAACTATTGTTCAATTTTAAAGAAACAGGGCCAAGAAAAGGTAAAGAGTAGTATTTAATTTGAGAGTATTTGTTGGTGATGATTATATTTGTGGATTGTTTGATCATGAACGTCCTTCTGATCTTCATAAATAAATTGTTAATTAAATCCGAAGGATATCCATTCTTGTAAGCAATGTCATGTATAATGTTAAGTTCATTGTTAAAATCATCATCGTGTAGCGGAAAAGAAAAAAGGCGATGAAAATAAAACCTAAAAGAGGCTAATTTGTAACCAATGGGGTGAAAAGAATCAAACGGGATGGCTTGGTCTGTGGTGGTGGGTTTCCTGTATATCTTAAATTTCAGTTTGTTATTACATTGTGAAACAAGGACATCTAGGAAGGGTAAACAATTATTATTTTCAATTTCTACTGTGAATGTGATGTCATGATGTAAATCGTTTAAAATGTCTAAACATTGGTTAAGGTTATCTTTAGAACCCTTAAAAATAACAAAAATGTCATCAACATAACGTCTCCAAAGGGCGAAATGTTGTATTAAAAGAGGGTGTTTGAAGATTCTTTTAGTTTCTAGATGATTCATAAAGATATCTGCCATTAAAGGGGACAGACAAGAACCCACGGGAAGACCTGTAATTTGAGTGAAAATTTTGTTATTAAAAGAGAAAAAAATCTTGTTGGAAACATAGTTTTAGCAGATTTAAGAGCATAGTAACTTGACTATCAGAAAGCTCAGATTTATTTCAGAAATTTGAAATGATGTCAAAACATTCTGTTTTAGGAACACTTGGGAAAAGATTAGAAACATCAAAACCACCAAGGTGAAATTGGGGGGTAAAACAAAATTAGTAAGAGTGGAGATGAGTTCTTAATGGAATAATTCTCTTGATATGTAATGTAATTGGGTAAAATGTGATTTAAAGAAGAGGTAATCTTATAAATTGCTGTGTTGATAAATGAACAAACAGGGCGTATGGGGTTGTCAGGTTTGTGAATTTTTGGAAGGCCGTAAAACCTCGGAATTTGAGGGTTCATGACTAGTAACTGATTATAATTATAGATGAAAGTTCTAAGGTTATCCCTAGCTTGGAACAATTCTGAGCGAACTTTAGTGATAAAAACATTGAGAGGGTTGACATTTTTAATTTTGAAATCATCTGTTTCAAAAAAGGTTAAAACTTTGTTGTTATAATCAGATATGTTTAATATAACCAAACAATTCCCTTTATCAGCTTTAGTGAAGATCAAATGGAAATCCCTTGTTTTCTTTTGAGTCGACTTTAATTCCTGTATCAAATTGACTGTGTGACTGTTATAATGAGATTTTAAAATTTTTGAACATTCAGCTCTCATTAAACTTGGGTTTTCTATATTAGATTTTTGAATAATAATTCTTATTCTACAGCTAAAGTTTCGAGATTCTTTTTTTGTGGGAAGAACACCTGGACTGTATTTAAGACCTCTGTTCAAAAAATTAATTTCTTTTAAATCAAAGTGACAATTACTTAAATTTTTGGTTCTTGAATGAAATTTGAAACCATGAGAGAACTCTACCGACTTACGATCTTTATTGTAGTTAAATTTGCAATTTAAATAATGGAAATTGTTAATGTCTCTATTATTATTTCTCAAAATCTGAAGCTTATTTGATAATCTAGCAAAATTAACACAACTAAACCTTTGAACGTCACCTTTAATTCTAAAAAGAAAGTCGTCCCAATCCCATGGGGTGAAAGTATTGGCCAAGTGTAGATAAAGTCTTTGAAGTTGTAGGATGGTGAAATCTCCTTCTTTGTACCGTCTTTTTTGTTCACATTTCAACCATGTCTTCTGAGCCATTGCTACTACTTTCCTCGATGAATCTGAAGATTGGTTGGACTTGATATTGATGAATTTGGGGATTAGATTTTCTCTGATGCAGGTTGAAATAAACCAAATGTTATGTTTAATCTGTTTCTTATTGAAGGAAAGATTCTTGAACTTGTGGACTAAAGTAGCTTGACTAGCCTTATTAATAAATTCAAATTTAAATTTAAAACTTTACTTTAACATGTCGTTCTGACGATAATAAGTTTTTATTTTTATTTTGGAACCACCGCCTATCGCGGTTGGATTAGGATGTTGGGTTAAGTTTTAGGCAGCTGCTTCGTTTTATATCATATTGTCTGTAATTCAATTCTGAAAAGTTGTTACTTTATACAATACTGTTTTAGGTAAGCTGTTTTACTTTTTCATGATATGCTTCTTTTGAAAGGTTTTGTTCTCACTTTCAGTCTGAAGATGGCTTGTAGTCAGCCCGAAAACGTTAACGTTGCTACGAATTTTGTATAATTTCTTTATTAAAAGTGTTGTGGGAATCGACATTGGTTTTATTACATTTATTCATATTATCCCACCATGAGTCGTTGGGACTTCATCGAATTTATAAAAAATATGTTGAAAATGTGTTTTAAATGAATGGCAGGTAAAATAATATAATTACGTCCTAACCAAAAGAAACTGAGTTATGTGTTCCGTTTCGCGTCCATCTCTTTTCACTTACACTACGTATTATTCAATGCAAGGAAACACGAATAAAAATTCGGACTAGCGTGACGTAAAAAAGCACACAGACAACGAGCGGTCTTGTTTTTCTGTGAAAACGTATACGGCTTAACCATCGTATTCTTTGTCTCTTGATTCACCCCACCAGGTCTTGATACCGGACATGTTGGCTTAATTCATGATTCGTTCTCATTCGTCATTCATTTTCATTCTTATCATACATTGGCCCAAAAATGTTTCTCTCGTAGTTCGAATCTATTAATGTTTTCCATTTTTCCTTGTGAACGTCCTTGACTCACATCAGTAAATCACTACTGGTAGAATTAATGTTTTGTAGGAACGCAGTTTGCATTGATTGGTTGATTGATTATTAGCAGGGATTTACAATGGGTTAGTTAGCCCAGTTTGTTTTTCGACTATATGGTTTTTTGTGTGCTCTTGATCTTTTCATAGTAGACTTATGCCCTCAACGAGTTGAAGGAGGTACAAGTTGTCGTATGTGAAGATTGTTTCACGAAGTGTTTTCCTGAATCTTTGTTGTCTCCTGCGGAAAGTGCTTGACAGTCAAAGATTATGTGTTGGGCTGTTGCCTCCTTTTCTCCACGTAGTCTACAGACTGTGTTTTCTCTGTTTTTTTTTGCCAATTTGTTGTAGATAGTTTTGCAGCTGGCAGTATTCTGTTATATGTCTTACCAGCCGGCTAATCTGAGTTCGCCTTAAGTGGAGTATAACAGTTGTGAGTTTGCGAGAAAGCATTCCACTTATATTCTTCTCCATTTTTTGTTCTTGTACTGCATCCCAGCGAGAAATGTGTAGTGTAACGGTCCGCCTTTCTACCGTTGTTTTAATGCCTTGTTTAGCTATTTCAAAAATAGATTCTGGTCCTATTAGTGGGATGGATGCGCCGGTTTTTGCGATGGTATTTACCCTGGCACTGATGTCAACTTAACTGTGTTTTTCTTACACGGGGATGTCAGGTGGTTCAGAAGGAGTTGCGTTGGCGACGGGCTCGGGAACGGACGTATTTTGGGCGCTCTTTGGTAAAATTGCTTAGCGAGACTTTAAAAAAATATTTTGGGTGCAAACCATCAAGTGCCAGTGCGTGCAACTCTAGTGCGTGTGTACGGACCTGGGCAGGAAGGAAGGAGGAACGTTACCGGTTCTACCTGACGATCGATCAAAGGTGAAAGATAAGCGATCGACAAAGAAAACAACAGGACGGAGGGAAAAGCAGGAAACGCAGTAAAAGCTAAGTGATTGAAGGCTTAAATAGTCTTTTGTAGTTTTTTGTAGTTTTTGGTTGTACTTGTAGTCAATAAAATAAAATTATAAATAGAAATTAAAACGGGAGGATTTCGTAGCAAATAAATGCAAAACTGTACAAGCGGATAGGCATCTAGGGGCGCTTTTTGGTTACAAACGACAAGGGTAGGAAACAGGTAGCGACCTTTTCAAGCCGTCGCAACCAAAAACTGAAACTCTTGTTATACTGCCATAAAAATTCAAATCGAGGATAATACTCCCAATTGTGGCCAACTTCCAAGAAAATATTGCTCGGCTGCAACAGGCAGTCTGCGGCCAACTTCCAAGAAAATATTGCTCGGCTGCAACAGGCAGTCAAACGTAGCTTCAATCAAGGGACTCACTCCTGACGGAAATAAAATAGTCGCGTTTAGTATTTTACTGACTGGCTGGAAAGCTGATAGGGGGTCAACTTAGGATAATCTAACAAATGTAAAGTAGAGTACATTAGGGAAATCTAGGTCTAGGTATTTGTAACTTCTAAAAATAAACGAAAAAACGATCTGAAACTATAACTTCCTTTAATCTCTTTTAATTTAATTTAAATTAATCTCCCTTAATTTAAAGCGTAGAGCCGGGTAAGCCAAATTAGACACCGCAAAAGTCGCGTTTAGTATTATTTTGAGTAGTTAAAATTGGAAAAGGGGTCAACAAAAGATAAGTTAATAATCGAGGTTAAAGCAAAGCGTATGTCATGCAAACAGAAGAAAACAAGATCGGAAGACCATGCTACACATGGAATACATCATTGGAGAGGGACATCCAAAACACCGGCATACCTAAACAGATATGGGAGGAATGGGCACGAAGAAAAGAGGATATCCGAAGAGAGGCAAGAAGACTCTACGCACTAATGGAAGAATCCGATCAAGAATCAACTGAAGAAGAACAGGCTAACGGAGAAGTAGATGAAGAAAGAGAGTGAGGAAGGGGAAACAAAGGAGAAGAAAAAAACATGCACCAGTGGGAAAGAAAACGATGAATATCAAGCTGTCAACTGCAGAGGGGAAGGTTAGGGAAAAGAAGGAAATACAATCCAGATTCAAACCTCCAACTAAGTGATAAAATAGTTGTAATCAGTGTGGTAAATATTAAGTAGTTAATTAGTTATTAGGAAACTAAGATAGGGGCAATTTGTTAACTTAAAACAATAGATAGATAAGAAATACGAACAATGTAAACAGACAGTTTAATAGTTATTAGGAAACGAAGATAGGTGCAATCTGGAACCTTAGAACAATAGATAGATGTGAAATAAGAACAAAGTGAAACTTTGATACCAAAGTTATTAGGCTCAAATGCATAATCGCATAACGGTCTTGGTTACATACTCAAAAACCACATTGATGCGTAAATTACTAACTACCCGGTGTTGCAGCAGCGGTGTCTTGAGGTATGCATTGCAGACATGCTAACGTTGTGCAATACCGCACCCGATCCCACCCTATCCATTAAATCCCTACCCACCTACTGGCATGGGGTGGGCCTGGCGTAATCCAGGATTGACCATTGAGTCAGCTCCATGTCAGATGATGATGATGATGATGACGGAGATGTCAGGTGGTTCAGACATTCTCTGGTTATCTTAGAATTGATACGAGATGATTCAAGTACTTTTAAGACTGCTTGGTTGTTAGATAGAAAGTTATGGGTTGTTGGGTGTACATTTTCCTGGATACGTTGCATTATCGCAAAAATTTGAGCTTGCAAGACTGTGGCTTCAGTTCCTAGAGGTGCGCTAATAATTTCTCTTGGCCTTACGCCATATATTTCGCCCATGTGTCTTCAGCTGTGTGGGATCCATCAGTGTATCAGACTAGCCCTCTTAACAGATGAGATGGAGTTCCCTGGACACAGCCATTGCAATCATATTTCACATTGAATAGTTTGCTGAAGAATTATTCTTGAAGAATATAGACGATGTCCATTGAAGGATGAGATCACCTCCTACCACCTGTATTCGTTGTGTTCACATAGTTCTAGGTTGGTGCGCCAGTTGTCGGTGGATTTCATTATTTGTGCTCCAATGCAGGCCTCCCCTTTTACGTATATGATTAAAGGGATTAGTCCCAGAAGCGCTTCCATAGATGCAGTTGGAATGATGTTCATGACTACACGGGTGCACGAACAAGTCAGTATCTGTATCCTGGTGAAATATGTGATGCCTGTTTTTTGATCAACCTTAGGTTACCACACTAAGGTGCAATAGGCTATCATGGGTCTAACTACCGTAGTGCTGTAACCATCCTTAGTTTTAATGCTTCAGATACATTTCTAGATGCTCTGTAGACGATACAAGTATCTATTACCAGCCATCAATCGGTTTTTAATTTCGCTAGTGATGTTATCGTGAATTGTTGTCTCTAAGGAGTCTTTCTAGTCTATTTTCGTTACAATAAGTCTCTTCTACAGCTAGATCTACTTGTATGAAGATTTCTTTTATATCTCCCCTCGTCTTCCTATAAGTACCAAATCTGCAATCAGTTGGAAGCTTCTGTTATAGAGCGTGCCTCTAGGATGCAGATGTAATTTTCTAATGGCAGCTTCGATTACTAAATCAAACAGGACATGTAATAAAATATTCCCACACTCTGGGTAATTATAAAATCTTGAAGGAAATCGTGACCAATTCTGCATCTGTATTTGGTACCCTGTAAAGTTGTCTGACTCGACCGAATTAATTTAACTGGTAAATTGTCTTAATATCGGCTAGATACGAGGGTAGGCTGAAAACTAATGCACACATGCTTGTAGAGTGCGAACAAAAACAAATAGCAAGATCGGGCAAAAAGTACATTAAAGTACAATTCTTAAGTTTCAAAATCATATATTTATTTTCTGAAAAATTCTTCTTCTCTTCTCTTTTCTCGAATCCAGGACTTGACAGCTGCCTTTACCTCAGCGTCCGAGGTGTAATGATGATCCTTGAGGTCTCTCTTGAGTAGAGAACAAAAATAAAAATCGCAAGACGCAAGATCGGGGGAATAAGGAGGGTGTGGAATTGGTTCAAACTTCAGGTTTCGCAGAGCCTCTCCAGTTGCGCGCGAGGAGTGTAGACGAGCGTTGTCATGTTGCAAGATTATTGGCGCCAGGCTGCCTCTAACACGACAAACTCGACGTCGGAGGTGTTTTAGAGTCTGTACGTACTGAGAAGAATTTACAGTTGCCCCTCGTTCCAGAAAATCGGCCACATAAACTCGGTGAGCATTCCAAAACACAGTTAAAAGAAGTTTTTCTGCGGATGGTTGTGTTTTGAACATTTTCGCCTGAGGAGAAGACGGATGTCGATATTCAGCGCTGTGTCTTTTCTCTTCCGGGTTGTAATGATTGACCCATGACTCGTCCCCCATCACAATATTCAAAAGAAAGTCGTCCCCTCCGCCACGGTAGCGCTGCAAAAGTTGCTCGCAGCATTCCAACCGACGCTGTTTGTTCTCGTCTGTAAGACGGCGTGGTACCCATCGTGCACAGATTTTACGGTATCCCAATTGTTCAATAATGAAGCCGACACTTTCCTTGGATATTCCAATATGGTTTACGATACGCTTTTGAGTGATTCGGCGGTCATTTTGAATCAAATCGTCGACGGGTTTGCGATGTTTATCGTCTGTGGCAGTGACTCCAGACTCGCACCCACGAAATTTTATTACCCATCGATTTACAGTAGACCTATCAACAGCACCGTCACCATAAACAGCCTGTAAACGACGAAGAATCTCAGTAGGAGTCACTTTTTCAGCAGTTAAAAATTCGATAACAGCACGCTGTTTAACTCGCGTTGACATAGCACTAGAACACGTCTCCATACTTCCGCTTCTCGAAATACACTGGATGAACGCAACGACCTCAAACCTGCGCATGCGTATTGAGGGGGAATGTTACTTCCACATGCCACCTGGCGCGCTTCTGAAGGTCATTTCGTTCGCGGTCTACTAGCATGTGTGCATTCATCGATATATCTAAATTTAAAATCATTGTCCATTTATTATCTGCTCATTATTTTCTTATTGTACTCCTTAATTTTCTTTACCTCATATTCTAAAGGTCAGGATATGGCGGGATCAGTAAGCTAAGCAAGTGCCAGGAATTACAATAACCATCAGTTGAAGCACATTTGAAAAAGTGTTTACAGTTCTGACACATACAAAAATTCTTGTTAATCGGATATGATGATACCATCTTGAGGCTGTGATATATTTCACTGAGTTTAATAAATTGTTTAATTTCAAATAATGAATGAACATTTGCTTGGCGCATTTTTGAGTCATCAACTTGTATTTAAAGTGAACATTATTTAGAGCTTACTCCTTTTAAATGCTTGTTTGTTACGTAGTTAAAATTAAGATGTAAGGGAAAAACTATAAGTTAAGAAGAACAGTAAGGAAAATTCGAAAAAATCCGACAAGAAATTTACATCCACGCTGATGTTTACAGCGTTAGAGAATTGGATGAAACGGCTGCCATAAAAATCTCTCGTGTTTTATGGCAGGAAAAAATATTTACATTACCAGCGACGGATGTTTTATAATATATCAACATATATTTGATATTGTAAGCTTCTGAGCTACGCCCTAGGCAGGAGGCAATAACATTCCCGAATATGGGAAAATTAGATATCGGAGTCAAAGGAAATGAGCATATATATATAGCTTGTTGCTCTTTCGTTTTTTGATCAGCCCCGACGGCTCGCAAATATGTACACATTTTCTATTCCGAAAAGGCAACATTTAAATGAAGGTGCTGCAGAATCGAGTCTTCGGCGGAAGGGAGCTGAAAATTGGTTTTCCCCTGGCATTATCTGTTCGCGTAAATATGTTCGCATATCTGTCTTGTAACTCAAACAAAAGAAGTTGGCGCTTCTCTATTTCGTTAAAATTTAATGAAGGCCTATCTTGCAAGCGTTCTAGGCTCTGAGATGAGATTTACGAAAACAATTTTCGAATTCTGATTCATAATCGCATCTTCAATAATATCTTATTTAATAGTGGTGCGGAAAGTTGAAATTAGGTAATAAAAACAGCCCACATCGAGAGCTCAAAAGTTGAATAAGAAACGTTTTCGGCGGCAATTGAGAAGCTCCGCAAGCTTAAATTACTCAACTCCGGAAGAAGCAAAGGAAATATATGGCGCGGAAAATTATTTATGGATAACGGCCTAAAAGTAGCGCCACCTAATTTTGAATAGTTGCATTTTTATGATAAAATACTCCAGACTTTTAATTATTATATATTTATATATATATTGCCATGATATTTATGTTAAATTAATCTAATTATTATTAATATGTTAAATGTCTTTATAATTCCTTAAACTAAACAAAGAATGTCATCGGAAGGTCTTGAGTGTATGTAAAATGGATTTTTATTATGTTAATTTCCTTATGTTCACCTGAAATGTAGTTTAGGTAGATTATTTATGTCCTAATTAATAATAATTAATGAAATATTATAGTTTAAAAAGTCTTTATAAACCTGTTTGTGGTAAAATATGTTTCCGATACTGTTTACGATGCTGCAATTTAGGAATTCTGTTACGCCATGTATGATTTGGTTGTGTTTGACGATTTATAATCCTATGGGATGATTTGTTACTTGTTTTGGTCGACGTTGGGGATCTCTTTGAGATGTTTCGGAGCCCTGTAATTCAATAATTGTATTAAACTTAAGTATTAAAATTTAAATGTATATAATTTGACTACAACATGTTTTGTGTAGGCCAATTTAGTTGAAGATTGTACCTAGGAAGGTTTCTGTTAGGTTTGTTTGCTGATTTAGGTTGTTTATGAGAAAATATTTGTGTTTAATTGAATTTCTAAGTTTTAAGGTTATGAGGTAGTATTTTGTCGTTTACCTTGTATAATTTGGATTCATGGGACGTTTTTGGGTTATTTAACATGTATTGTAATTTAGGAATTGTGTTAAGTGTATTTTTGTTAGATTTTGGAGTCACATTTGTATAATTAACAATATTTTTAAAAATTGTAAAATTTTGCTAATTTCGATTATAGGCTTGTGAGATGTCTATTTGTTGATAAAAATTCAAGGAGTATAAATCTGAAATTAGTTTTGTAATAACTTTAGGCATAAGCTTTTTATCCATAATTTTAAATTTATTTATTGACGCTTCATTAGCTTTTGTTTTGGAAATTCCAGTCGTCTGTTTATTGTGTTACCTGGCGACGATTCGATTTTGTCAGAATTTCAGAGGTGTCTGGCAGAAAATAATTGCGACAGTACCTAAATGGCCAGCGAAATGAATGCACGCAATTTTAAGCAGCGCCCAAAATAAATTGTAATGAAAAACTAATGTGATAACTCAAACTTCAAAAGTGAGGTTAAGTTACTTTGTTTACATAATGTCAACAAGTTAATTGTACAACGTAAATAGAAGTTAAGTGATTATAATTAAAAGTGTTTTCTAATAATAAAGAAGTTACCTTATTTAAAGTTATCAAAGTGTGTTTTCTTTGGAAAATTTTAACTGAAAAGAAATAAGAATAAAATAAAATTCTACGTATTCACTTATTGAAAATAATTAAACTATAGTATGAAAAAGAACTTACCGTAATTAAATTGGAACATTTGAGTGTAATTAATACTGTGCTTCTGAAAATTATTCAACTAAGCGTTGGATTTGTGTACTGGAAGCTGACATCACTAAATTCAACTAAATCCGGCCGATAAGATGGAACTTGTCAAAATAAAATTGCAACTGCAGCGTTTTTGAAGAATTGGTGACTACCGTAGAGCAAAAGGGACTGGATTCTCAAGATAAGTTCAAAAGTTATTTATGTACTGTTGATATTATATGTTATATTTGATTCATATAACCTATCTAAATTAGGGAAGCCACGTATTCACCTTACCCTGAGAATATTAGAGTCAATTTATATGCTATTGTATGTCAATTTAGATTTATTAATTTTGAAAGAATTCAAAATTTGGCGCCCAACGATTTCATCAATTATAATTATTATTAAAAATAAATGTCATATCATATATTTATGGTCGCTGCCAACGTGGAGCGATTTCATCAATTATAATAATATTAATTAACAAAAATATATAGCAATATATATATATACATAGCGAGTTTGTAAACCCTACACCTCACGGCGTAGAGGTCGTCGAATGGCTGCATGCATGGGTTGACTTTAATTAAGGAGTAGGTGTTTAACAAATTGTTTTAATAAACCAATTTGGTAATTTATATTAGAGGCTATACAGGGTGATGCTTGGGAGAGTACCGAGCAACCATTCGAAAAATAGGCAACCCAAGATACATATTGACTGCTTCTTGAATCAGAAATCCTTATTTGATATGTTTGCAAGTTTACGTAAAACTCATTTAACTCGAATAAAGTAGGATATTTGAAATACATGTTTCCATGGACACGTACTTTATTTAAAATTTGTTAGAATACAATACCCAGCACCAAGCAGGCATCTCTGATTCATAATACCGTCAATAAACTGTAGATATCGCAGTACTTCGTGATATGTATTTTGGGTTGCCTATTTTTCAAATGGTAGGCATATACTCGCTTATAAGCATATTAAATTGCCTATCTACAAAAATTAGTGGAAAATCCTACTGCAGGAACACCATTTTTGTTTCTTGAAAGCTATGGCCCTACTCTATTCTCTTAGGCGCATACTTTAAAGTTTTGACGCAACCTACTTTATTACCCCTTTAATTCCTGCACATACATCCGCTTAGAAAATGTTACGTAATAAATCTTGGGGGATGACAGGTATCACTTTTCGATTTAATTAACTTTGTCTTGTGAGCTGCCACTCGGGTGGTTCCATGAAGGAATTTAATAACTGCTTGTCTTATGTAGTTTTTAAAACTTTACTGGAAAGTATGTCAACAAAATAAACTTTTATTAAAACTTTTAGGCTACCGCTTGAACTTTTAATTGAGAATGTGTAAAGGGGGACAAGCATTGGGTGTTTCCCAATTTTAATGAAAAATTTGTAAGGAAAGTATGTTTTATATGTGCAAGTGCGTTCGACAAATAGGAAGCACTAAAAATTATGCCTTGAAACTTTTACTTACTGTGACAGAATGCTATGCTGTATACATAAATGATAAATCGCCAGCAAATATTCCTTCCGTTCTTCTTTGCACTTAAGATTCAATACATCACATGTTCTGTTTTGAGTGATCACCTTGCACATAATAGTTAAGACATAAGTGGGTATAAAAAAGAGCGATTGCTAAACTAATACGAGATGAAAGAGATAAATTGCAGAGCTCCTAAAACATTCGGTTTCTATTTCAGTTTGTCTTTGGAAAAAACGTTTGATGAGAATGTATGCATAGTTATATATACAATTTATATTCAGACCAGGAATACATTCTTTATACTTGCAAGAATATTACATGTTACTTGTATTTACTGTTTATCTTATACTTTTTTCTTAATTCCCAAGTTCACATAATATTAAGCTAAAACCCTGTAGAGATCGATGGATTCTTAATATGATTGCTGGGGTATTCCTTATAATATCGACAGCCTGCTGTATTCTTTGACGTAATTCTTCTACCGTGTGCACTTCAGTTGCATAAACAATCTGTTTCATGTGACCCCAAAGATAAAAATCTAATGGAGTCAGGTCCGGCGAATCCGGTGGCCATACTACGAGTCCTCCTACTCCAATCTATCTTTCCGGAAAATGTGCGTTAAGCCAAGCTCTAACATGTAGATATTGATGGTGCCCCATCGTGTTGATACCACATTGCACTTCTAGTATTTAATGGCACATCTTCCAATAATAAGGGTTAAGAGTTTTATAGAAAATATTTGTAATTCGTACCATTCAAATGGTGTGGCAGTTCAAATGGTCCAATCAGACGATCATTAAGAATACCAGCTAACACTAAATCTATGCGAGCGTCTTCTTAAATGATGATTTTCTGCAGCTCATTCATGACAATTATGATAATTATTGATACCATCAATGGTGAAAGAAGCTTCATTGGTCCAAAAAATATGCGGTAGATTTTGATTATTTTGTACCCAATTACAAAATCTTAAACGAGCTTCAAAATCATTACCTAGAGCTTGAACTCTTTGATGATGATGTGGATGTAAGCGAGAACTATTTATTATTCTTCAAACCTGATTATATATTCTAGTAAATATGCAATACTTCGCACACTTAAAGGCGGATCTTCTTGTAATAAATCAATAACTTGTTCATCATCGTTTATAGGTTTACGGACAACTCCTTGGCCGACTGCATGTCTTTCATTGAAAGTGGCATGTTCCCTCAGCTGACGATGTGAACTAGAGAAAACCGCACGCGGAGGCAGTCTTGGATTGGGATATCTTCTACGATATCCTTGTGCCGCTAAAGCATTTCTATCACACAGGCCGTAAACATAATGAATATCTACATATTCTTCATTAGAAAATAACATTGGCATTGTGAATCACTTTTGAAATACGATGGGAATAAGCATACAAAGAAGAAGCCAATAACGCAATCATGGCAACTAGATCAGTATTTCAGAAATCCGTTGAACTGAAATTTTAGCCACATAAATTATGAAATAAATAATAAGTTAAGCTAACGGTTACGTTTAGGACAAATAAGTTCTGGAATTCATCCTGGAAATATTGCCTT
Source organism: Limonius californicus (assembly GCA_014611495.1). Lineage (NCBI taxonomy): Eukaryota > Metazoa > Arthropoda > Insecta > Coleoptera > Elateridae > Limonius > Limonius californicus. The sequence continues at coordinate 2,498 of JABXWE010008752.1, read as the reverse complement.
TACGTTTTAAGACATACTGTATAGAAAACTCAAGATTTTTGCTACGTACATGTCGTACATATTGGATTAGTGCTTAAGTAATAAATGGTTCCAAATTTGTTGGTCATTATCATAAAAAGTTGAGACAACTGGGAGGCATAAGGGATTAACGTAAGTATAGCTATATATCTGTGTGTTGGGGAACAGAACGTTCTTTTTGTGGGCAAAACGTCGGTCATGGCTTGAGTTAAATTCCCCACCATTACCAGGAAGCATATAAAAATCTTGAGCTGCCACCCACCGTACACAATTTAATGTCAAGAACTTTCTCTAGAATTTCTATCGTTCGGATTCGATGTTAAACTGTAGGACCCTCGCGTTTCTAAATTAGCGCTGAGGAGAAAATGGGGTAGATAAGAAGCCGGGTGTCCAGTAGTGGAATGAACCAGCTGTTAATGATGTTTATGCTAGATAGAGGAGGTGCAATTTTTGTAAAACATTCGAGGTGAAAATATTCCCAAACAAGTAAAATTCGCACTAGGAATTAAATATTCATATCTTAGAAACCACATTAGCAAATTGTTGTGATTTAATTTATTGTTTTTGGTTTTGTTCGAGATCATTGTCAAGTAGGGCAGAAACAGAAATAAATCAGATCCAATTTTTACAAACACCCTGTAAATTTTCGCGTAAAGTAGCATTTATGCTTTGATGCAGACTTCACTGGCGTATACACCGTGTCCGAAAAGTATGGAATATGGTATATAGTGCATTACATATACATTTTATGAAAACATGTTTTAAATAAAACTCGTTTTGTATTTAGTTTTCTATTATAGGGCAATATTTAAATATAATTTATTAAGAAAACAAAAGCGCAACGCCTATCATGTAATGTTTTTTAAATAGAAAGGTGCCCCTATATTATACTCATTTAATAGAGATTTGTTTTCTCTTTTCAATGATATAAGACTTTAATATCCTTGAGTTGGTAGTAAAGTACGTTATGAGAAAAACGTAAAATCGAAATTATGTACTATTAGGTTTATTTTATTTATTAGCACATTACAGTATTAAACTACAGCAGATGTTCAAACTGTGCACCGTTCACAGTTTGGCACTGATATACTCGGCTTTCAAATCCGCTAATAGCATTAGCTGTTATTTCTGGTGTGATAGCCCTCATCTCTATTCGAATAGAATCTTTTAAGCTCTCAAGGTCCTCCGACTTAGTTATGTAAACTCTATCTTTAAGGTAGCCCCAAAGAAAAAAGTCTAGCGGATTTTAATCCGGCGAGCGAGCTGGCCATTCTATTACACCTCTTCTACCTATCCATCGATTAGCAAAAGCGTCATTGAGAAATTGGCGGACATTAATTCAGAAATGAGGAGGAGCTCCATCCTGCTGGAGCCATATTCTGTTATGTGGTATATCAGGATCTGTTTCATTGGGATATAAAACAGCCAAGACGGGAACTAATACAAATCTCAAAAAATGTTAATAAACGTCTGCTGTCAAAGTATTTAAAAAACAAACGGTCCCAAAATTCGATTTCTAATAATCCCTGCCCAAACATTTATTGTCTGCCGGTACTGAGTGTGTCCTTCCACGTACCAGCTAGGATTTTGTGCGGTCACAGGTATCTCGATTAATATCGATATCTTAAATAAATATGTAAGTATATTTTTGCGTTTTTCTCAAAACATACTTAAGTACCTACCTAAGGACATTAAAGTCTTATATCATTGAAAAGAAAAAAAATCTCTATTAAATGAGTATAATATAGGGGCATCTTGCTATTTAAAAAACATTATATGTTAGACGTTGCGCCTTTGTTTTCCAAAAAAAATTAAATTAAATGTTGCCATATAAAAGAAAACTAAATACAAAACAAGTTTTATTTGAAACATTTTTTCATAAAATGTATATTTAATGCACTATATAACATATTCCATACTTTTCGGACACGGTGTATATAATAGATAAGTCAGCTTAAAGCCTGACTTTAACTATCTGAACCCGCGGGCTACGCTCTATGTTCTGTATGGCAACTTCTTTTAAAACACAATAAAGAATGTATTAGTACAAAATATCTTATGTGTATCTAGTATTTTCTGTGATGCACCAAGGTATTAAACAAAAAATAATTACGTTTTTTCATAAATCTAGACTTATATATTTTGAGCACAAAATCAATTAAAACAAAATTTTGAACATTTGCTAATATAATAAGGAACATAATGTTTCATTATCGAGTTAACTACGAACGCAGATTGATGTTTTCGTCATGGAGAGGTCAAGCCGTGATTTGGTCAAGTGTTTAATTTGCGTTTAGCTTCTATTATTAGACCTTTTTACTAAAATGTGACACGCAATCTTAAAATGTTTATAAAAATTGTGAATATACTAATTAGCATTTGCATTTTTATGAACGAAAGTTTTAAATATTGGGTGTTTAACTTTCATCGAGAACGTTTTTATATGTAACATTGTTTTGTAATAACATATTTAATACACC
>JABXWE010008748.1:0-19554 GCA_014611495.1 Limonius californicus | reverse complement strand
TTTTATTATTTTATTTACAAGAAACTATCTCCATTGTGTTCGATACACAAAGCCGCACGTCGCAGAAGAGATCGCTGCGTTCTTAATATGGTAGCTGGGTTATTCCTAATAATATCGGCAGCCTGCTGTATTCTTTGGCGTAATTCTTCTACCGTGTGCACTTCAGTTGCATAAACAATCTGTGTGTGCGTTAAGCCAAGCTCTAACATGAAGACGTTGATGTGCTGGTACCTCATCGTGTTGATATCACAGGTCTAATATTTAATGGCGCATCTTCCAGTAATAAGGGTAAATAGTATTCTAGAAAATATTCGTAATTCGCACCATTCAAACGGTGTGGCAGTTCAAATGGTCCAATTAGACAAACATTAAGAATACCATCTATCAGATTAACACTAAATCTAAGTATGTTGAAAATGCGAATGTCTTCTTAAATGAGGATCTTCTGCAGCCTGTTCATGAAATTTTATGATAATTATTGATACCATCTCGGGCGAAAGAAGCTTCATCGATCCATAAAATATGCGGTAGGTTCTGATGATTTTGTACCCAATTACAATATCTTAAACGAGCTTCAAAATCATTACATAGAGCTTGAACTTTTTGATGATGATATGGATGTAAGCGAGTACTTATTATTCTCGAAATCTGGTTTCTACATATTCCAGTACGTAATGCAATTCTTCGCACACTCAAAGACGAATCTTCTTGTAATAAATGAAGAACTTGTCCATCATCGTCCAACTCCTTGGCCGACTGCATGTTTTGCATTGACAGTGCCATGCTTCTTCAGCTGACGATGCGAATTAAAGAAAACTGTACTCGTCTTCAGTCTTCTATTGGGATATCTTGTACGATATTTTGTTGTGCTGCTAAAGCATTTCCATCACACAGACCGTAAACATAATGAATATCTACATAATCTTCATTTGAAAATAACATTGGCATTGTGAATCAGTTGTGAATTACGATGATAATAAGGGCACAAAGAAGATGCCAATAACTTCAGTATCACAGTAATAAACTGACAAGTTACAAGCAATAATTTGTTAAAAACGATGTTCAAATGTTAACAAACAAAAGCCGCGATCATGGCAACTAGATCATTATTTCAGAAACCCGTTGAACTAACATTTTGGCCATATAAATTATGAAATAAACAATAACTCGTTAACGGTTACGTTTAGGCAATATCTTTATATGAACTTTTCGACTCTAAATAAGTTCTGCAATTCATCATTGAAATATTGCCGGTAAATTTTGGAACACACTGCATATACAGGGTGATTTAAAAGGTGTGGTCCAACCTTAAGGGTGTGATGTGGAATGCTACATGAGGCAAAAAATGTTAATAAACCCATGTCTTATTTCCAACCGTTATCTAGTTATAGAGGACTTCTTTGTTTTCATCATTGTTCTGTTAAATCAAGTCATAATAGGAAATAAGTCAAACAAATGCTAATTTGTTATGACAGAAGCTGTTCCAAGCTTGAATTTTTGTTTTCTAAGTGTGGTAATGTGATGGAGCCTTTTCTGCACGTGAATATGCAGAAAGGCATTTTGTATATGACTATTGCAGCGGGATTGCTCGTGCAGCTGTGGTAGAGCTGTGATCGAAGGAAGGTATCCTCACCGGCGACAGCCTGACAACATTTGAACGGTGCATCGACTGGGTAATACCTAATTACCTCGAAATTCTTCTAGTACTCCGTCGATGTGTTTTGCTGCATTGCGTCAATAATGTCAGCATTATTGTTCACGTTATTTCTTCCAACATGATGGGGTGGTTTAACCATATCTGTTTCACACAAATTTGGGTGCAAACGCTCAGATGTTCGGTGGTTAGGCTGTCGCCGGTGAGGATGCCTTCTCCGTTATTTTACTACAGCTGCAAGAGCATTCCCGCTGCAATAACTATATACAAAATGCATTTCTTCATATTCTCTTGCAGAAAAAGGCTCCATCATTACCACACTTAGAACACAACAATAATTCAAGCTTGAAACACCTTCTGTCATAATTCATAACAAATTAGCAATTGTTTGACTTATTTCCTATTATGACTTTATTTAATGCCATTTTGTGTAGATAACTTGAACTTGAATCTTGTAAAGACCCGAGGAAGTATGTGATGCATCTGAAAGGGGGAAGATCCATGCAACGATTAATATATGAAAATTTCTAAAAATCGTCATAACTACTGCAGTAACAGATTTTGGACACTAAACGAGAGCTAAACTGGCCATGAACGCGTAAATACTAACCATAATCCAGATGCTAACGTATTTCTGCTTTTACTTTCTACGAACTTTCAATTCATATATACAGAGCGCCAAAACCATGGCAAATAAAACCGAAGTAAATGATTTTGTGTAAAAATCCCTAAACACATGGATTTTCTTTTTAAAAAATATCCTTTTATATGTCAAAATCACTTTCCGACATTTATTTTTAAGTAGTGACATCATCGAAATTATCTAAATGGCAACCCTTAAATGTTTTCCATGATTTAGATAGATCCTTCAATTGTCTAAATGACAGTATAAACATTTTGACATCTTACATAAGAAACTTTGTAGCAAATAAATCATTGAACTTTTAGAAATACATTGTTAACAAATTGTATCAATAGATTCTAAATACGATAAACATATGTGAATATGTTTCATGCGAAGTATCAAGATCGACCTATCATGCGAACAACGAATAGTAAAATTAAAAAAAGATTAAGGAAGACGGCAAATATTACAGATATGCCAAAAAGTGGTCGTTCAAAAGCGATGAATGAAGACAAGAAAATCAGCATGTTTTTACAAATTGTGCTTCCCGACGAGTTGCAGCAGAAAACGATGTCAGTCAGAGTTCACTCAGATTACTGAGGAAGGAACAATATCATCAATTTAAAATGCGGCATGTTCACGATCTCAATGAAGATGCAATTTTGAGAGATAATGATGTAGTTCCTTCAAGCTAATGAACATTTCCTATATCGCGTCCTTTTTACGGATGAAGCAATTTTTTTCTTGAATGGAACAGTGTAACGAATTCCGCGCCTGGTCGAAGGCAACCCATTCTACATATTTAGTTCGCGAATAAATTATAGGAACTTGTGCATTTCGAAGTTGACACTTTCGGCGGAAACGCAGCGTATTAGATTTCGGAAGTTGAGGAGGGGGGGAAGAGAAGGTTTGAACGACTAGTTTCGAAAAGAGGTCACTTAAATATCGCCGTTCTGACCGGCAGTAATTGTGTAACGTGAGTTAATTTTATTTCAATCGCTATCAGTTTGGAAATCATTTTTCCGATATGAAACTCACTATACAGGAGTTGTTGCCTATGATTGAGGAAGATACTCCAGGAATTTAATTGTCCAATATAGAATTATTTCGGTCAAGAAGATATTTTTTTGTATGCCAGTCCCATCAACTGGTGAGTTAAACATTTATAGAAAATTTGTTTAGTCTTAAATCTTCCCTGAACTGTAATTCTAATATCCAACGAATTAATTTAGGCAAATAAGTCGCACGGGTGGAAAACCGTAATTTAAATCCAAAATATTCTTCATTCTACCATTTCGCCTAAGTGATAAGCAGTCTTCGCCGAGTTACGATAGCCGTGTCATATTGAAAGGGAAGTGTAATAAAAGTTGTTTATGTTTTAAATTTTATAACCTGGCTGTTGTTATTTATAATTTCACTATCTACGACTAGTAATTAATTCATTCTTTGATTTGGGGTCATTGCATTGTACTATTGGGGGTTTAGTGAGAATATTTATAGATTATAAGTACAAATTGTAATATTTCATTTACTGGAGGAACCAATTTTACGCACACTATATATATATATATATATATATATATATATATATGGTGCCCCGATAGTGGGACGATATTGCGTTTTAAGTGTTCTCAGCGGGACCATTTCTATTCGTAGGTGTTTATGATCATCGCATGATTTCGTTCTGCGGAGGCCTCTTAGTGACGTAATTTGCGCAAAAATTTAATATTATTTTGTACTGGTAAGCGCAATTATAGTCCTTAAGGTTGCTTGAGTCTCGCCCAGGTTAAGATATTAATTTTTATCTCGGTAAGGTAAAATTGGGACTGCTATTTTCAACTGTTGTCTCGAATGATTATAATTGTGGGGGTTGTGTCATATATTCATTAAATGAGGTTTTGGTTGCAAGTTGTCTTTTCTTTTACATCAAACGATCTGGAAATAAGCTACATAAGGACAGATACGAGGTAGAAAAGGTAGGTGATTAGCTATCTTAGGGTCCGACTTCCCATTTTATATCTCGGACGATGTTAGTAAATTATAAGTCGGTGGGGCCTATTAATTATTTGTTTGGAACCTACTCCTTCTTCGATTGGGTTTCCGGGATCCTGACATTGGTCAACTTGTTAATTTTTTACCGAAGCAGTGGCGTAGTAGCGAGGTTATTTTTGAAATTCAACTAATATTTTGTATGTGATAGATAATAAGAGGCGTGACAACAGTTAACCGTCAAAACTGCAGGTACTGGAGTAAGGAAACACCTTATTGGATGGTTGAGGCACGCACCCAATACACACAATAAGTAAACGTCTGGGTTGGAATAGTGGACACCAGAATAATAGGACCTGATTTCTTTGCCGGAAACCTTACTGGGGAGACGTATTTACAGCTTGTCTAAAATGACCTAATTCTAGAACTTATGATACTTTACGCAAACCAAAATGACCCATATGTGCCAAATAGTGCCCTTTGCTATCAGGAATGTGGCGTAACGCCACATTTTTAGCGTCCTGTCCGCGAATTTTTGAATGATTGTTTTCTTGTAAGGTGGATCGGTAGACTAGGGACGATAGCGTGATCGGCTAGGTTTCCTGACCTCACACCTATCGATTATTTTTTATGGGGCTATATAAAGACGAAGGGTTATTCTACTAGACTAGACCACATAACAAGAAATTTAAAAAATTGCATTCACAATGTCTTAAGAGAATTTGTGGATAGACTTATTTACTGTCAAGAAGTGAATGGGTGGAATTTTGAGCATTTACTTTGATACCTGAAGTTGTTTTCCTATTTTAAAATCTTTGGTTTATTTGTTATTGTTTTGGTTATTATTCAGAGTTTCAATTTTTGTCTTACATTCTATTAAAAACGTTTCTGAACATCCAATGATTTATTACTCGCAACTAATAATGAAGATATCTATCCAAATCACGGAAATAATTAGGGGACGCAATTTAAAGAAAATTCTGATAACTTCATCACTTAAGAACAAATTAATGTTGGAAAATAATTTTGACATACTATGTGCATCTTTAAAAAGGAAGTTCGACATTTTTCATACTTTTTACAAAAAAACCATTCACTTCAGTTTTTTATTTGTGATAGACTTCATTTACTGTCCAATGAAGTGAATGGGGGAATTTTGAGCATTTACTTTGATACCTGAAGTTGTTTTCCTATTTTAAAATCTTTGGTTTATTTGTTATTGTTTTGGTTATTATTCAGAGTTTCAATTTTTGTCTTACATTCTATTAAAAACGTTTCTGAACATCCAATGATTTATTACTCGCAACTATTTTATGTAAGGTGTCAAAATATTAATAATGAAGATATCTATCCAAATCACGGAAATAATTAGGGGACGCAATTTAAAGAAAATTCTGATAACTTCATCACTTAAGAACAAATTAATGTTGGAAAATAATTTTGACATACTATGTGCATCTTTAAAAAGGAAGTTCGACATTTTTCATACTTTTTACAAAAAAACCATTCACTTCAGTTTTTTTTTGTATGTTCCATATTTTTGGCGCACACTGTATGTATTTATCAATAATTAAAACTAGCAAGAAAATGGTAAAAACCAGCGACGTACGCTACTTAGCGTTTACACTTTCAGTGGTTGAAGGCCCACGTTAAGCTGTAGGTCCCCTATGCCTGTGCCACTTTAAACGCATAGGAGAGAAGGCCGTTACGTATCGTAAGAGATAAAGCACTCAAAATTATCAAAAGCATAATTATTACTTCAGTCAATGACCTGTTATTATGTTGAAATACGTATTAAGCAACAGGAAGTTATTAAACCTTTTAAAAATATTTTATAAAATCGTTTCTAAATATGCATTAATATAAATTTCAACCACATAAAGCAGAGAAGAATTAACCATATACGTTTGTTTAATTCATGAGAATTGTAACTGCAAAGTTTGCAAACGAAATAATATCTTGCTTCGTTGGCATTAGAAAAACGGTTGTAAACTTCTTAAATTTTTCTTAAAAATATTATACAGTACATGTCTTAGAATAAAATTTTAGTGTAAATAACTGCAACTGCAATGTTAAAATTTGTAAATTGTATTGTAATATGTAATGTTTGTTTTAATATTACGTCCGCCCACTTGCTTGCCACCGTTTGCTCGCCACGGTTTGCTTATCGTCGTTTGCTAGCCTGCTGGTTACTCACGGATCTCTATACTCGATAACCATTATCTGTAGCCAACTGTTGATAATTTTTACAATTTTATGATCTTCTAAGGAATAATGATAGTCAGAGTAGTGTTCCTTCACCTTATATTTGAATTTGGATACGATAATATTAGTTTTTTTGTTCCTAGTAAATTTAGTTAGAAGTGTATCTCATTTTCAAGTTGTATATAATTTAAAACTCTTCTTAATTAATAACTTCTCAAAACATCGTTAAGATTACTTTATTGATTTAGAAGCAGCATCTATTTTCCAAAAATTTTAATAAACAGTTATTCACTCAGACAAATATTTCTTTAAAATATCAAAATCTATTTAGAAATATTATATTCTCCCTTTATCTACGGTATCTGAAAACAAGAGGTAATAATTATGAATCAAAAGATGTTCCAAATTATTTTATAAAACAACTTGGAAAGTAGGCTGTCGAGCAAACAGGTGGCGAGCAATTTTTCTGGTGAGCATTTTCCTAGCGATCAATCGGAAATCGAGAAATCGATGGCGAGCAAACGGCAGCAAGTGGTGGCGAGGAAATGACCTAGAACCGTGTAACTATAATCTGGAACTTAGTAACCAATGATCTGAATTATTTTAATTTATATACCTGAAGTTAAATTTTGGTTAAATTTAAGTTAACGTCAGGAAAGTAAAAATGAAACATTGAAGATTGTAATGCAAGATTTTAATTAATTTTTATTTATAAAGTTTCAAAATATTGCAAAACCGTCTAATGATACACCAGAAAAATGTGTATTCAATCAGTAACATTTTTTTGTATTGAAAATAAATTTTGCCTTTGCTTTTCAGGCGAAATACACCAAATCATTTAGAAATTAAAACTTCTGCCTGAAAGAATCGTATTTGCCCAAAAACATTTAAAAATAAACGCTTTTGGTGTACTCAAACGTTCCCATGAACTCCTAACAGACAAAATTAAATGTCACCGAATGAAACCTGCTGTTTGTTTAATGAGTTCTCCGTTATTCGGCCATATGAACCCTTCTCAACTAATGCCTTTTGATTTCATTTCGACCCAAAGCACAGTAAACAAGGTATTAGGCTCGAAAGCGTAAATTACATGGGCACGTTCTCATCGTAAGACACACTAAATTAATATGAGCATTCCTCAAGTAACGATTTGATGTTGAACATTGACGTTAGAGAATTAATTAACAGGTATAATTTACGTAACTGTGAAAGTTCACAAGTTGTAGGATGTCGAGATAAATTGACGTATTCATATTTTAACAATAAATTCTCAGCCAAACAATAATGTCATTTTGGCGCCTCCACCAAACGTTACGTTTACAATATAGTTAGGTGCGAAAATGTAATTTGAATTCATTTCTTCAATGTAATTTTTTCCGAATCTACTGTGCGCTCATAAAACTGAAGTTAATTTCATACTTTTAAAAGATATCGCTAAAAATGCTAATTTTGTTTATGCATCCAGTAATAAGGGATCTTTACGACGACTAAAGAGCGGGCGTGTTCTTATTAGAAATATAAAATTTTGAATTCTCTAAGCGGAGTCGTTTACAGCAGTAATTAGAGTCGAGCTGTAATTACACGTAGCTGACGCCAGATGACGATGACATGAAGAGTGTGATTGCAGGAGTCAGCAGGAGACATCACATTACCCTCTTCCACCCCCTTTAACCCGTTGTCGGAACACGGATATTTAATTACGGCAGCTTCGCTAGCTTTCAGCTTTAACTTTGTTCAGTTCTGCTCTAGACATGATATAGGTATTTAGTATTCAATCAAACTGAAACTAAATGAAGGGTGGCATCATCTTGAAATTGCAAAAATGTTTCATGAGCCTTATCAGATGCACGGAATTACATAAGTAAGCTATAAAGTTGTATAATGGGCCTACATAAATGTTTGTATGGAACCTATTTTACAAGTCATAGTTCTTCGTAATTGTACTTTGACATTTTTAATGATTAGGTATCATAGACACCTTACTTCTGTGTAAGTGACAAATGTTTCTTAAAATATTGATAATTGTTTATGATTAAATGGCATACGAATTTCAAAATTTCAAGTTACACTGCCATACCGCATTAATAGTTGCAATAGCTACTCTCTCGTCGTTGTTATGGATTTTAAATCGTATGATATTTAATCACTAACAACTGCCAAGAAACTTGTCACTTAAACAGAATTAAGGTGCTTATGATTCTAATACATAAATTTCAAATAACAATTAAAGCGAGCTATGACTTGTAAAATGGGTTGCATAAAATCGTGTATGTAGGTTCAACATCTTTTAGGTGTATAACCTGGTATATACACTACTCAGAAGAAAAAAGTGGGCACCATTGAAAGTGGCGTAAATTTACTTTCAGTTTAGAATGTTGTATATACGCAGATAAATTGGTTATTTGCACAGTGCTATATGTTTTCTAAAATTGTAATCTTCGTATAGCTTAGAGCTTATCAGTAACAAAAGCTAAAGTAAATCAGGAAATGTCTGATAAGAAACTGGAATGTTTTAAGATGGTTTCACATCACTATTTATTATAAAAACAAATTCAGCATGAAGTATTCATTGTCATTGTCATATTAGATTTTAGGAGGGTGAGTTACCTTACGTGCACTTAGGCCACAAAGGGGGCCCATTGTGCTGCCTCCCCAGCAGCTCTCCAATACGGGCATCACCCAAGTCATCCAATCGTTTGGATGTACTTGAGCACAGCCACAACTGCGGTGTTCATGATTTCGGTCATATTAGGTCAAAAGTCTCCCAACATGGATCCTTTGAGAGAGCTGGGCAGTGACACCGGACGTGTTCTGCCGTTTCGTTATTCCCGTTGCATCCTCGACGGTTTGGGCTGTTTGCCAGTCCCATCCTGTACATGTGTTGATTTAGAGTACAGTATCCAGATCAGATACCTACAACAGTTGCACACAAAATTTGGCAGTCTTTGGCGGGGGTGCATTAATAGCAGCCCTTGCATGAAGATAACTTTCAGTGTTTACCTATCTTCGTGTGAAGTTTTTTAGGGTTTCTTGGTATAGTTTAAAGTTTAGTGTCCTCAGGAGCATGAAGTATTGCCTCCTCTTAGTCAAATTAAGATAGTACCACAGCGTCTCAGCATGATTCGAATTAGCCTACGAATTGCATCCTGTAGGATGCGCTGCCATTCTTCTACCAGAGGTTTGTGGGGAGTTTGGACGAGTGCAAACACCTCTTATCCCAGAGGTGCTCCATGAGATTCATATCCGGACTACATACTGACCAATTCAGCGGTTGAATTTCTTGATCTTGAAGATAATTTATCACCATGTTTGCGCCGTGTGTTACACCATTATCATATGCAGACGAATTCCGGACCATAATTTTGCGCGTGTAGACGTACATGTACATGCAGAACTTTATTTATACAGGGTGTTTATTAAACATCCGGCAAAAATTCAAGGGGTTATTCCCTGTACTATTCTAAGAATAGTTTGTTCTTTGATGATTTTTGAAAAACCGCTTTGTCTCGAAGATACAGGGCGAAAAAATTTTTCGACAATAACAACATATTATTACCAAAAATTACATGTAAAGTTTCTTAATCTACAAGAACTGTCGAAAATGACTACCTCCAGCTACGATGCAACAATCCAATCTTCTCCTCATTGACTGCCGAACTCTTTCAAAAATACTAGGGTCGTTTCTTATTGAGTTACACCCAGTAATTATCCGATTTCTTAAATCATCCACATTTTCCACTGGAGTTGAATAAACTAATGACTTTAGATGGCCCCGTAAGGAAATAATCCAGGCGGTTTAAGTCCGGGGATCGAGCAGGCCATAAGTGATGTCCACCTCGACCAATCCTTCGATCTCCGTATGTTACTGTTAAAAGCTCACGAGCAATGACACTAAAATGCGCTGGTGCACCATCGTGCATAAACCACATTGCGTTTCTTCTTGCCAATGGTACATCCTCCAGAAACTCAGGTAGTCTGTTCCAAAAAGTTCCGATACACCTCGCCGAAAGTCTTCCTGGTAGAAATACCGGTCCAATTAATGTTGAAAACGATCTTTAAGTACTTCGTGTGGATTTTCTTCAGCCCACACATGGTTATTGTGACAATTCCTTATTGCAGTTCTTGAGAAATTCGCTTCATCGGTAAAAAGAATCACCGTCAGTAGTTGAGGGATTTGAACCAATGTGTGCCATTGACAGAATGCAATACGTGGAGGAAAATCAACAGGAAGAAGTAGCTGAACGCATTGTATGCGGTATGGGTACAACAAATAGTCCCTAAGAATTTTCCAAACAGTCCCCTTACTTACATTCAAAGTATTTGCAATTTTTCGAGTAGAAGTACCTGGATTTTCCTTTATCATGTCCAGCACATTCTCTTCTACTTCTACCGTTTTTACTGTCATTGGGCTTCCTAGTCCTCCACTTCGTTTCAATGTGCCTGTTTCATGAAGACGTTGATGAATACTTTGGAAGGTTTTTCTATCGGGAACATTACGGTCACGAAATCGTTCAATGTACAACCGCCTGGCTTGTAATGAATTGCCATCAGCAATCCATAAATAAAATGCATGTCAGTCATATCGGCGTTCGTATAGCGATTCATGATAGAGGACTTCACTAACAAAAGTTTAAGTATTATAGACAGAAAATACACGTCAAACAGCCAAACGTCAATCAATCTCAACAAATTCGACACATACAAAATGATCAATCACGAGACATATTCAAATGAAATCCACGTTTAAACTGATTTTCTTTTCAATGTCTGCACTTGTCAGCTGTTAGTGGATAAAACAGCCGTTCTTAGAAATCGGAATGTTGTTAAAAGATAACAACGCATTTTTAAAAAATTTTTATACTCGGTAAGCCCAGTGTAGTACGCCATACTTCTATTTCGGCTACATTAATAATTTGAAAAATATCAAAATTGGTTTTGTCGAAAATTTTTCTCGCCCCGTATCTTCGAAACAAAGCGGCTTTTCAAAAATCATCAAATGGACAAAATATTTTTAGAATAGTACAGGCAATAACCCCTTGAATTTTGGCCGGATGTTTAATAAACAACCTGCATATCGTTGTGCATTTAGAACACCATTTCGAACAATGTTAACCTTAGTACGGGTATTTAATGTGATGCGGCGTCAAACCATTACCGATCCATCACGAAAGGAATAGTTTCACGCACTGTATTGGAAAGGTAACGTCCTGGTCTTCTACATACATGCAAATGTTCATCATGACCCGACATCGACAGAAGGAACCTGAGGTCGTCTGTAAATATTACAGATCACCAGTGCCTCAGTTGTCAGTTTAGTTATTCTCGGCCGAATCGCATTATACGATGGTGTTTGGCCAGTTTGGGCACTTTAACGGGCCTTCTGGAGTTTAGTGTAACTTCGTGCAATCTACTGCGAAGCGTTTGGTCACTAATTATGCACCGTGCTGTAGCTGTACCATTGCGAAGGGTTTGTAAACATAGGAGAAGGTCCTCACCTGCAGTAGTTTTCTGATTCTACCACTATCATGATGTCTAGTGACAAGCCCGATCTCCCTGTATTGTGTCCAGAATTTCCTCACAGTTCCCTGCGAAATTTACAGTGTTTATGCCACGTACCGCTGCGATCGCCCTTCTTAGCAACGGTACCGCTTGAACAACCAGTATTGGCGCTAACTGCCTTCTCATTTGCTGTACAACTCGATTCTGTTCACCCATAATACTGACATGCACGTTTACATGTAATAATAAATACACTAGAATATAGTAAAATGTGCACACTACTTTGTTTCTTCTCACTTAAGATATCTAACTTATTTCACATAAGCACAATTGATGATATTTGTGTATTATGTACAAACTGTTAAAGATAAAAGATAGATGGTCACATACACCAAGTTTGATTAAGATTCCTAAACTGAAAGTAAATGAAAAGTAACTGTGAAAAAGTGACTACTTGTATTGTTTGAGTGGTGTATAAAGTTTATTTAAATAGTTTATGAAAAAATAAAAAGCTCCCCTCGAAAATTGAATTTATTAACATTTCCAGTGTTCCAATTTGCGAACCTTTTAAACTGTAAGCTGGGGTTATAATATGTGGTTTTACTTTATTTGGTTTTAGGATTTCCAGTTTATAATTAGTTTAATAGAACATTACCTTTATTGTCGTCGATACGATACAGAATTCTCCAAGACATATTTGCAGATTTAATGGTTTACATAGGTTCTATTTTACTTTCTACACTATGTTGGTTGTTTACAATATTTGCTTTCGTTTCCGTTTCTGAAAATATAAAACTTTTACAGATTTGTTAATATCACTCTAAATTAAAACAACATTAGAAAATGTAAATATTTTTAAAGGCTAAATCTAAGCGCGTTATCTCCTGACGCCGACTATAATTTGCCACTTTGCCATAACGCTCGCGAAAATGCTTGATGTAGAGAATTTTAATGCAATTTTGACTTCCAACCCCAAAAGAAAGGTATTTACAAATTGTGATACATGTGTACAAAGAATATCACGGTAGGTTCGTTCCCCATAAGGAGGCCCTCTTGATCGAGTAACGTGAATATAAAGATGGAAAAGACCAGATAATATGAATAATGGAATTTCGTTGATTATACTCTCTCATTATTTACCTTAATGACCCAGGAAAACCACGAAACCCCTAGCCAGGGGTTCGAACCCTAGACCTCCCGAATGTAAGGTAAACGCTCTACGGTTGAGCTACCTTCGGCGGGGGTAGGTGCGTGCGTGTAGCGTCAGTGTATAAGTATATGTGCGCGAGGCATATCTCTGGAACTATTGGGCGAAATTATATCATTTGGAGAGAGAGAGGCGATCCCATGGCTGTTCTTTCGGTTTGTTCGTATATCTTTCTTTGCCAACTGAACATGGTGGATTGTAAACACAGTTGTACGAACTTGGTAAATTTTTCTTAGTAATTCTATAGCTTCATCGGTGGGAATTTTAGCGAACAGCGAGACTACGTCGAAGCTTACTAGTAGGTCGTTTTCTGTGAGTTTGATATCCATTATTTTGTCAACGATATCTTCCGAATATCTTACGTGGGATTATGTTTTCTCTCTGTTTTCAACATTTCAGCCAAATATCGTGCCAGTTTTTGAATGGGTGAGCTGGCGGTGATAACTGTGGATTTTAAGGGTCTGCTTTCCTTGGTATCTCTGGAAGTCCATAAATGTTGGGTAACGCTGGAGTCGGTGTGATCAGGTGCTTTATAAGACTAACATCTATTGGGGCGTATTTCTGACAAGAGGCCACAAGATAATTTTTGAGAAAACAAAAGCCATCGCACATGTAGGTACATGTACAAAGCCTTATGAGGAAAGCTATGGAAATAGAAAAACACCAAGAAAATTTCAATCGAGAAAAGGGCCTTGTGACAGTAAATATCCCTTGGAAAAGGGCGCTAAAACAATATATGGCCACAGCAGAAGAACGCGCATCATCAAAGACAACAAGTTTAGGCTTACCGAATCAACCAGTACGAGCCAATAGAAACCCAGCATATGAACTGAGACTCCTCCACCAGTTAGTTGTGGCAAAGAAAAACATATAAATACCGGATCTGTTGGTCCATTTTTCATTAAGCTTTGTTAATGCTAGCAGCAATGGTTAGCGAAACTTCCGCTGCAATCAATCCAATAACGATGCGGTCTAAACCCAAAGAGATGACTATATTATCCACAAACCGCGGAAACCTGAAATTTCACATCTTCTTCTTCTCCTTCTCCAGCCTTTATTTAACCCACTGCTGGGTGTAGGCTTCCCCATAGTCTTTCCACTCTTGTCTGTTTCTTGCTTCTCTGATCTAGTTCTCTTTGTTGGCCTCGATCTCCATTCCAGAATTATTTTCGTCTATCTGATATCCGTATTTCACATATTGAAATAAAAACATGAAATTATGAATGATGAGTTTGTAGTTTCGAAATCTAGTAGCAGTTGATTTGAGGATCACTCAGCTGCAGGTTCATTCAAAATAATTATAATATACAACTTCATTTTCATAAACTTCTAAATTTTCATCTAATGAACATACAATTGAATTTTTCTGAAGTTTTAAAACTTTAGAAACGTTTATTGTCCTTACCGCTGCAAATGCATTTTCCCGTATTTTATTTTATTATGTTGTACTTTGTTCGATCTTCTTAAACGTTTATAAAATTTCATATACTATATTATTTAATCAATACAAAGTACAATTTTAAACATTATACCTTATTCAAAGAATTCCTACATTTAAAATCCGAGATAATACTTACAAAACACAGTATACAGAAAGTCCAGCTCCTGTCTCTAACACTATAAAAATAAATAAAAAGAAACGGAAGAGGGTGTAGATTTTGATTACTTACAATTCAGATATTTTTCTTTCTATATAATCCTGTAGCTCTCAAGAGCAAAAATATTGTACAGATGGTAATGTTTCTTAACCCGTACGTTTCTCAACTAGTTTAAGTTGTTTAAGATGTTGAATTTCAAAATATGATCTACATATATTGCAAACACAACTTTCTCAGAAGCAGTTTACTTTTGTTATCGTTTCGCTCCTGTAATTCCATAAACAACACGAATCAGTCAACCTCAGCCCCAATGCTTTATTTTCTTACTCCACAAATTTCGTTTTAGGGAACCCAAAGAAACCTCCAGTAAATTTAACAGTTTAGATTCTGATATACATACACATGTGCACTATTTGCGTCACTCTATCTTCTTTATATGGCATATGCTTTCCGGAATAAGAATGTATATGCGAAGGGTTCGGCCCTTTCATCCACCTTCAGAAGTCCTTTCAGGATTTCAGAGGCGGAGGAAGGCGATCACATTACGCGGGTTATTGTCGCGATGTGCCTGGAAAGTCTGCGGAAGCGCCACTGGTGGTTGACCCACATGCTCGTAAAAAAGCTCTTTTACAACTCCTAGCCTTAAATACTATCGAATCAACCCACGTTCCGGAACTTCGTCCGGACGTGCTCTCCTAGGTATAACCCACAAAAAAACATATCAATCTTAGTTTTCTAATCTTAAGATATACTGAAGAATCTAGCTTTAAATTACTTTTCTGCATACTAGTTCGGAACTGTATTGGGTTTCTAATCAACATAGATAAAGTTTGTGCCACGCCGTAGTTTAGGTTTCAACCCTTTAGGACACTAAGTAAAGCCCGCTCTAGAATTACATCATATTAGAAGCGACTAAATAGCTACAAATTATTTAGCGAAATGCGGTCACGGGCGAGTTTAGAAAATTAACGAAATTAACTTCCTTCATTATTTGCCATATCGAGGAAAGTAATCTCCCAATCTGATTATAAATTTTGTTGCATAACTACCGTACTCTTACGCTTAGCGATTAAAAAATTTATTGTAACAAAATTAAAGTTTAGTTGGAAAATTATTTTATTACTTATTATTATCAAACTTGTTCAACCAAAAGTAAAGGGCTGGGATGATTTTATAACCTTTTCAAAAAGTTGTTATTTAAGCAAGGCCTGCTTATCGATTATGTTCAAAACCGTCTTATGGTCTGCACAGTTCAGAAATTAGTCTTGCAAAATATAAAATAATATTCATGCCAACAAAATTTTAATATTCAATGCACATCCATACATTTTTATGTGCGAACGGTAACAGCTGCATTTAATATGAAGGTCTACACTTTATGCAGCTGATTAAATGAGTTTCGTTTATTCGGAATAGTTGCAAATTTGCAGTGCGCTAAAAGTTCTTTGATGTTGTTTTATACTAAAAATGCAAACGTACACAAATTATGATACAGTATTTTTCACAAATTAGTTAAGTAATAATTAAATATTGATGTATTTAAGTTGTTTACAAAAATGTGTTTTCAGTATAAAATATCTGAAATTTATTTAGATGACTGTTTAAATATTTTTCAAAATTGAAATTTGCATTTAAATTTACTTTTGAATATGTAGGTACAATTAATTGAATATTTCATACATACAAAACGTAAATGTCATAACGGTTCTAGGTCATTCTCTCATCCATCTAAAGACAATTCCAAATACTAAATTAATAAAAGGTTAATCTTGATACTTGTTAACATATCCATGGCAGTTGTTTCGCCATAATATTATTTTGACAGTTGCAGTTGCGATGTCTGAAAGCGCTGTTCATTGTGAAGTGGAACAGCGTATAATAAACAAATTTTTTACGAATAAAGGCTTAAATTCGACTGAAATTCTTACACGATGTGAGTACAATACTCGCGTAGAAAATTAAACTCTTATACGACTTCGGTTAATTGTGAAACTGAAGAAAAAGTTGATGTACTTATTCAAGCCAGACCGCTGGGTAAAAGTTCGTCAATGTTTTCAAAATTAATATATTGCGTCGGAGATGTTGAAGACATCATAAAAACAAGCTAAAGTATCGCAAGGTAGAGATGCCAGGGGATTTCCTATTGTTAACTGAAGAACAAAAGTTGAATCGCTTGTTCTTTACTGCAGCGATATGAGAGAGAAAAAGATGATTTTTTTGCACTCAGTTGTTATACATGGGTACATTATTTTACTCTTGAATCAAAACGTGCAAGCATGCAGTGGTACCACATCATATCTCCAAAACCAAAGGAAGCACAAACTGTGTTGTCAGGTGGTAATGTGATGGCTACTTTTATTTAGAATTCTCAAGGGGTGCTCTTTTTGTTACTTTCCTTAAAGGATGTCATACAATTAATGCAGGCTAGTATTCGCCACTGTTGCGCGATAAAGTGATCAGGAAGCAACGGAAGAGAAGACAAAGATTTGTTTGCTTCCTCCAAGACAATGCTCGCCCTCATATGACTGCCAGAATAAATGAAACCATAAACAAACTGCAGCGAGACCATTCCTATGCTGTGTACAGTCCTTGCTCCCACCGATTGTTATTTATTTAATCTACTAAAAGTATTTTGAGCCGAAAAATGATTTCAGTCAAATACTGACGTTACCGAAATTATTCAAGAATAGATATAAATGCAACCGAAAGAGTTCTTCCAGGAAGGTATTAGAAAGCCTCTAGATCGCTGGCGCAAACGCGTGGCTAGGCAAAGCAACTACATCGAAAACTAATATAGATTTTATTATTGTAATATTGTAATTCCCTTCTTTATAAATAAATTCTTGTTTAAAGTTAAACACTCCTCGCACAACTGCATTAATGCAGAACTGCAAGTTCCATTTTAATTTTGATTTGAATGTTTCGTAGACATTCAAAAAACATTCGATCAAGTAAGACATGCTAAGCTTGTATACATACTTAGACGAAAAAGCGTAGGCACGTGTGATATTTGCATTATAACCAATGCATGCTGGGAGCAAAGAACGGAAGTAAGAATATATATATATATATATATATATACATATATTTATGTAGTATATATCGAGAATATATTTAATAAAATACTTTATCAAATTGACAGTGGGGTAGTGATCAACGGAAAGAGACTAAACAACAAACTATGCCATGACGACACCCTATTAAGTAGTAGCGCAAAACATACAAGGTCTACGAGAAATAACACAACGGCTATGTATTAGCAGCAGTCAGTACGACCTCTAACTTAATCTTCTTAAAACGAATTTATGAGTTTTAGTAAAAAACATAGTTTTCAAGCTAACCTGATATTAAACAATAAAACAATAGAAAAGACACATTTTTACAAATATTAAGGATTGACTCCACCCAGGAACAGGAAAAGCATATACGGATAAGAATTGAAATAGCCAGAAGAGTTTTACTAAAAACGAAATCTTATCAAGCCTCATTTTTAGAACTGAGAATGAAAATGGTTACATGTGACATTTTAATTGTATTATTAAAGTATGACATGGAAGCGTAGGTATTATAGAAGGACGCATCAAAAGATTAGAGGAATTTGGATTTACCGAAGAACGCCTAAACTATCACAGGCAGAGAGAATCACAAACTTGGAAGGGTCCAGATGAACGCATACGGAACAGGAAGTGGTGAAAACCGCGAAAAGAAGAAATCACCAGTATTTCGGGCACATTATGAGAAGTCCTAAAATACAATGTGCTACAACGCATAGTCCAAGGAAAACAACAGAGAAATAGTAGTTTCTGACGAAGGAACATATCGTGGCTGGGCAACTTCAGAGGGTGGTATGGTTGCAGTACCATCGCATTATTTAGATCAGCCGTGAATACAGTACGAATAGCTGTGCTGATTGCTAACCTGCAATAAGAATATGGCACCATCAAGAAGAAGAAGAAGAAGAAGAAGAAGAAAAATTAAGTTATTAATGTAGTGTTCACGCTTAATGGACGAATTATGGGGTTACCTGTAACGATACAAAAGTGCTTTTGCGAAACCATTTAAATTGTTGAACTTTTTGACAAAGATATTTTTAATTTTGAATCCTCCTTAGATTGTCGCATTTGAACAACAAATCAAAATCACACATTTTTATGGTAATGCAGTCTCTTGTGTATATACAGGGTGTTAGGGAAGTCGACCGAAAAATGTCTAGGGTAGAATTAGGGCGCAAAATGAAGTCGAATATTCCTTTGCCATTTTTGGCCCAGATGCATAGTTTCCCCATAAATCCGTGTTAAAATTGGTGCCGCAAATTTTTTGAACTGCTGGACTCTGTAATGCATTGTTTTTTGAAACCTAGCATGTTACTTGCAATACTTTTTTAATATGTCAGTTTTTGTTATTTGTTAAAAATTTGACATTTTCAGTAGAATAATCTGTCGATAATTTTTCGGTGTATTTATTCAACGGAAATGGTAGGATTTACATCTGCAAGTAGATATGAAAAGGCCGGTTCTGGCGCACTGCTCTTATGGGAAATCCCATGTTAAATTTTGTTTTGCGACAGGTCTTTTTTGTGGGGTGTTTGTAATGAGTGCGAGAGAGAGGTACTTCGGATGGTTGATGGTGTGAGAGAGAGGTCCTTCGGATGGTCTGTGTGAAGTGGTTCTTTGTGCAGAGAGATGTGGTGGTGGGGGTATTGTCAATGACCAGAAGGTGTAGTGGAGGTGTAAGAAGAAGGGTAATAAGTTGGCAGAGAGAGAGAGAGAGAGAGAGA
>JABXWE010008746.1:0-43578 GCA_014611495.1 Limonius californicus | reverse complement strand
GTCGCCAACTAAACTAGCTCCTTAAAAGTAGCACCTATCAAAA
This sequence comes from Limonius californicus, assembly GCA_014611495.1. Classification (NCBI taxonomy): domain Eukaryota; kingdom Metazoa; phylum Arthropoda; class Insecta; order Coleoptera; family Elateridae; genus Limonius; species Limonius californicus. Next base: position 43,535 of record JABXWE010008746.1, on the reverse strand, counting down.
TAGCGCCTTAAAAATTGTACCCGTTAAAGTAGTGTCAGTCTTACAAATTGGCGGTCACAAATAGAGTCTACCTAATACTGTCGCCAACCAAACTAGCGTCTTAAAAGTAGCACCTACCAAAATAGCGCCATAAAGAATAGTACCCGTTAAAGCAATGTCTATGTTAAACATTGGCGGTCACACATAGCGCCTACCAAAAATTGTAGACAACTGAGCTATCGCCTTAAAAGTAACACCTATCAAAATAGCGCCATAAAAAATAGTAACCGTTAAAGTAGTTTCAATTTTAAATGTTGTCGTTCACAAATAGCGTCTATCTAATACTGCCGCCAACTGAACTAGCTTCTTAAAAGTAGCACCTATCAAAATAGCGCCATAAAGAATAGTACTGGTTAAAGTAGTGTCTATCTTAAATATTGGCGGTCACACATAGCGCCTACCAAATACTGTTAGCCAACTAAGCTATCGCCTTAAAAGTAACACCTATCAAAGTAGCGCCATAAAAAATAATACCCGCTAAAGTAGTGTCAATCTTAAATATTGGCGGTCACAAATAGCGTCTACCTAATACTGTCGCCAACTAAACTAGCGTCTTAAAAGTAACACCTATCAGAATAGCGCCAATAAAAATACGACCCGTTAAAGTAGTGTCAATCTTAAATATTGGCGGTCACAAATAGCGTCTACCTAATACTGTCGCCAACTAAACTAGCGTCTTAAAAAGTAACACCTATCAGAATAGCGCCATAAAGAATAGTACCCGTACAGTAGTGTCTATCTTAAATATTGGCGGTCACATATAGCGCCTACCCAATACTGTCGCCAACTACACTAGCGCCTTAAAAGTAACACCTATCAAAATAGCGCCATAAAAAATAATACCCGTTAAAGTAGTGCCTATCTTAAATATTGGCGGTCACACATAGCGCCTACCAAATACTGTAGCCAACTAACCTTTCGCCTTAAAAGTAATACCTATCAAAATAGCGCTATAAAAAATAGTACCCGTTAAAGTAGTGTCAATCTTAAATATTGGCGGTCACAAATAGCGCCTACCAAATACTGTAGCCAACTAAGCTATCGCCTTAAAAGCAACAGCTATCAACATAGCGCTATAAAAAATACTACCCGTTAAAGTAGTGCCTATCTTAAATATTAGCGGTCACACATAGCGCCTACCAAATACTGTAGCCAACTAAGCTATCGCCTTAAAAGTAACACCTATCAAAATAGCGCCATACAAAATAGTACCCGTTAAAGTAGTAAAGTATCTTAAATATTGGCGGTAACAAACACCGTCTACCAAATACAGTCTCCAACTAAATTAGCGCCTAAAATATGAAACAAAACTAATATTAAAATCACAAAAGTAAATGCTTGTGTTTTGCTAATTAATTGTTTATGTAATTTATTTACTTAAATATACCTAAGTAAAATGTGCAGGTGAAATTATGGTGTTCAGTCTATCACTCATTATCTGGAGTGTAATATATTAAATTACGTATTTGATGGTGGTAAATTTGACAACGATGTTGTTGAGGCACTACTAATAGCGTCTACCGTACTTACCGTAATGATGATCCCATGGAACGTAGATATTTAGAATAAACAAATATTCGTCCAATTTTATAACATTTGTTTGCTGACTTTGTGTACTAGGTATTCTTGTAGGGTCATTGAAGGTATCTGGGGATCCCCCGTACTTAGAGCAGTACAGCTTGAAGAACACCTACATATTATACTTCTACTGTATGTGTTTCCCATTCTAACGATGAATGATCTTGATATTATATTCTTCTCGTAAATATGAATACGTGCATTTGGAATTACTGTGTAAATTCTATTAGACGGTGGTTCCTGTTTGGTTAGTACTAGTTAGTACTGCAGTGTATTTGTACTTTTGTTTTTCCTCATACCGAGTGTCTTTCTACGCCACCAATTTTTGTCAGTTATACAAAACTACGTGTAGGATTATATATTCTTAAAGTAGGTCTTGACTTAAGCTCATTGTCAGAGATGTCATGTTGTCTCAGACTGAAGGAGTAATCCGCTACTAACAAGGTGTTGAAAACCGCCAACCCCAATAGCGAGTTGCTGATTTGTGTTTTATGAATCAAAAGTTTGTTAATTTCTTGATTTGTAGCTACAAAGGAAGATATAATTGGTTGCGGCAGGTACGTCCTCGGGATACTGCAATGAATGTAGCGTTTCTTTTAAAAGGTCTGCGTTAAATATACACACACGGGCATTGTAATACAATGACTATATTGCACAAAAAAGGCGTTATAGAAAATTCCCCTAACCTGACTAGGATTCCCTTTTTGATTGGTGGCGCTGCTTACCTGTAATGCGTTTGTATTTAAAATTCTTATTGAATGAATAGAGCGCAGTGTAAAATCAGTGTATACATTCTTTATAGACGTAATAATGGGACCCCAACATTTCATTATTGTGCGGATAATGTTGGTGGCATTGTCCGTGGATTGTGCACTTGATCTGGAGTCTCTAAAGACATGAATAATAAAGTTAAACAGGTAGCCCATTATCACATTGTGCTAATATAAAGCAAGGTGGCACTCCGATTCAAGTGAACGTTCTATTCACATTCGGTTTATATGTAAGTGTGAAATTTACACCTTTGTAGCTCCGATTTTTGAATGATTTTTTAACTCGGCCCTGTCCCGCTCCGGATCGACTTCTGAATTTTTATTAATAGCTAGCTCGAGGACGGTGTAAATTTAACCGTAACTGTTTAGAATTCCGCACCCGTTATCCTCTGCGCTTTTTGATGCCGTTGTTGATTAAGGCTTTTTATTATGTAAGAATTGGACACCAGGAAGCTGCGATATTTCACACGACTAGCTTTTAGACGACAGTTAATGAATATTTTATTAAAGAATTACTACAAAGTGGTTATGGAAGTTGAATAAAGTGCTTACCGTTCGATAATGGCTCGATGTTTATGGCAGCACAACTAAATGTGTTCCTCATTTGCTTTTCTACGTTCGCAATTTTTGGCTTACTTTCTCTTAAAATTTAAAAATTGGGGCCCTAGTGTGGTATTCGTATAACGTTTTTTCGTTCTACACAAGGTGCGTCAGCTGGGGTGTCTCTTAAAAGTAGTTGGCGCACTCAACATACATCTATCACAGCAAATCAGATTACTGGATTCTTCACAGAAAGAAATCATAGTTACTTCAACTCAAGTTGATCTCTTACTGTAGTGTTCAACTAATATTAATTAAATCAATATTTAACAAGAAAAGCACCCATTGATGCAAGTGGACTATAGTAAAAACTAAAAAAGTGAAAAACAACCAAAAATAAATAGCAAAGTTTTATTTAATTCGGCAAATATTCAAAATTGTCTCTATACACTTCCAGACATTTTCTAATACGTTTAAAACACGATGTAGACGCCTCGGTTACTCTGTGTTGTAAATCATGATTGTTTACTAGTAGAGTCTCCGTACTACTTATTTCTTTAATTGTACTCCAATGAAAAGAGTCCATTGAAGTGATCGAAACTTCTTGTTGACCGAGGATGCACATCTTCTCTTCCCATCCAATTTCCTGCAAATATATTATTTAGCAAATCCTAAAATAAAAGGATGTTACAGAGAATGGATGCGACATTGCGCATTAATGGCTGTACAACTTTGTGACGCCAACCGACAGTGCAAATGGTGTACCACGTCACCGAGTGGGTTGATAAATACTTTAATACTTATTAAGTTTAAATTTATAAATTAGCTCCAAACTTTGTGTTATTGAAATGGTACATTGTGTGGCATATGGTTGCTACAATTCTTTTAGAAAGAAACTCGCTAATGTGCAATATTTTCGGTATAGTTGGTGTTCTTAAGTAGCTTCACAAAAGGGCGCGCATGCCGCAACCGTTCTCTATAACATGCTTGGGTGAGAAGAACAGCCAGTTGGTACCAAAGCTTTTTGTCATACATTGACTTCCAACAACACCAGCAAAATGTTTTATAAGAAATTCAAATAACGTTGTCCAATTAACTTCTCATGCAAAAAACGTGGTCCTATACTACGGTTCCGACTATGCCACATCAAACATTTATAGAAAAAACCGTTTGAAAATGGGTAAGACATATCTGGATGTAGGGTTTCTTGCGCGTAATAGTGCGGAAGTTTGCCGTATCGCTAAACAATGCACAATTAAAAGATGTAGCTCTAAAAGAAGTTGATTCTAAAGACATTGCAAAATTGCAATGTTTTCTGAATATTATTTTAATGCAGTTCAATACAATTACTTTCAGAGTTCTTCTAACTGAAGTTCTACTAAATAATGCACACGTTTGTGCTTAGGTGTCTTTGATTTACGTGGGGATTTTCCATGTTCGTAATAGTTCTGAGCCTACATCTTCTCGAATTAACAAATTTACCTTCGATTCTTAAAGAAGTTTCAAGCCGTCTAAATATATTTTTAGACGGTGGTCTTCTAGTTAGATAGCGCACAATACAAATTACGGGCTGCAGCCGCCTTTGATAGATCCACTTGATATTGTCATAAATAGGCAAAATTTATGGATTTAAATAAATTAAAGGAAAAGTAATTTTGGTTGCCATGCTATATGTATGTTGGATTGCGTCAGTCACGTTTAAGAAGGGACAACCTCTTGGATATACATTATTACAATGACAAATTTTCCAATACTTAAACAGTTTTGTAAACATTCTTTATTAGTTTGTTTTAGTATTTTTTTTGTTTAAATTCCATAAAGCTTTTCTTTGTGATACATACAGATCTATTATGTGTATTGCAATTTTAACATAAAAAGTTTTTCTTATTTTTTCTCTCTGTATTTTAGTTTCGTAACTAGCACTGGCTGCAACGTCGCTAATGTTGTTACATGTCATACCAATCTCAATTGGTTCTTCTCTTGTATTACCTAACTGACATTACCGACTCGCTTAGTTACCTATAAAATAATATTATTAAAAAATCTAATATAGGTACCTTTATTAGAGAATACTTGAATATGGATTTTTTAACTTTAAATTTTCCAAAAATTTGCATCCTACTTATTACATATTTTTAACTAATCTGGAATTTTTTAAATCAATATAGTTTCGTTTGGAACATTTTCAAAAAGCTTTATATATTTTTTGAATAATTGATTGCAGATTAACAAATTCTATCGAAGTGCAGATAATAATCACCATTACTTTTAAATCTTATTAGTAGATCTTGTTGACTTATTCCTGTAGTTGTTCATTTATTAGTAACAATCTGCAGTCTTCGTTGGTTATATTCCAATGAAAAGTCTGCTAAAACTTCTCTTTAGGAAAAAAGTCACGTGGTTAAAAGAAAGCTCTAGGAATATAAGGAATAACTGACATTATAGCGTTTCATGCATTGAGCTGCACTAGATATCTTAGAAATATTCTTGAGTTATTATGAACATATTAATATACAAGCTCGCACAAGTGCATTGCACCAAGTCTTTCATATAAATTAAATGTTGTAGGAAAGTTATTTAAATTATAGAGTATTTCTCGACATTTAGAAGAAAATGAAATATATGTTATTGCAATAACTGCTTACATTTTATGTCTATGTATTTCAACATAGCTCGTGCTTAATATTATTGGAAAGCTTATATTTTTCATCATAATATTTGCTTTTCTACGAGTGCTTTGTCTCTTACAAGGCGTATCGATCTTCTCTCTTATGCCTGTGTTGCATGTTTAAAGTGACACAGACATTGAGGACCTACAGCTTAACGTGGGCTCTGAACCAGGAGAAATGTAAACACGGCTACTTCAGAGAAGAGTTACTAGGCAGAATACCTCGCTGGTTGGCCATTGCTTTGCGAGGGAGAACAGCCGTTAAAAATCCGATGTTGCGGTACTGAGAATTGAACCCAGAACCTTCGGCGTAGAAGTCTAACGCACTAGCCTCTAGCCCACGGCCGCCTCCATCATAATATAACAATATAAAATTCTCCATATAGTTTTCAAACAGGGTTTGTATGAGAGCCTTGATGCAATACGTTTTGCAACACTGTGTATATAAAGCAAGGTAAAATGAACGATTGTATACTTACTATTTAGGAAGTTAAGAATGCAAAAACATGTTTTAGTACAGTGAACAGTTTTGTTAGATACGAATTATTTCGTAATAATTACTATCGAATTAAAATAAATAGCAGAAATATCACTAGTTCATTCTCTGTCTGAGACATTCGTGAATAAATATTCGTCTACTGTAAACAACAAAGTATAAATAATATAAGAGAGGTTACGTTAAAAAATATGATTGCTCTGTTGTCATATTGTTGAACATTTTTCAGGAATATTTCTAAAACTATAGTTTGATTTTTAGTTAGTTTGAGGTTTGATTCCGAGCGGATTATGATTTGGAGGGTTGTATTATTCCGGCGAAATATTACAGGGGATTTTCTGTTTGTTTTTTAGCATTAATCTTATTAATTGTAAAACGTTATTGGTGGTGTATATTTCCAAGTATTATAAAAATAGATTTTAGATTTTCCACTAAGAAAAGTATCAAAGTAGGTAGCTTAATTATTATAGTATTTGGCGCGGACCTTTGCAGTTTCCGTTGGTATAAGCTATAAGGAAATGCAAATAGTTGGGGCGGTTAGTCCTTAAAATTCGTAATGGTCCAGAATTTAAGAGTTCGGCATTTTTCTCACGTAACGTGGTCCACATTTAAAGAATCAGCTCGGAACGTCAATGAAACACAAAACACAAAATAGCAATGAATGACAAAATAAAATATAGGGCGTGGTGTACACGTTGAAATATAACTCTGGGACAGAAATATCTTGTTCCAAGACCACAATGGACCAAAAAATAGATTAAGGTTAAACCATTCATTCGGCCGTGAGTAAAAACTAGGAGCTTACCCCCCGGGGATGCATTGTATGCAGAAATTCGACCCAAGGGCCGACCTATATCAAGTTAAATTGTCACTTACCTATTGAACTAGCACAGGTAACTCACATGCCCTTCATGCGCGGTTTTTCGTTCGTGGTAAAGGTACAGAATAGATGCGGGCCGAGCTTAATGTTTCCTTCGTTTTACAGAATTTAAGCCCAAATTTGACGTACAGGTATGCTTCGCTGCTTTTGGGGTTGGGGTAGGCAAGGTAATTATTTTTCCTGGAACTTTGGATTTTATTTTCTTCTAAAAGATTTTTTGTGTTCCGATGCTTAAGTATACGCTTAGGCAAGCAAGATGTAAAAATACCGAGTAGTTGGTTCCGATTTCGAAGAACTGCAAATACTTTTTGGAAAATTGAGAGAATGTTAAGTATTCTCGATATATCTGACACTCCAATTTTTCTACTAATACTAGCAGACGATAATGAACTATATATCTTATTTTCATTTTTAGATATTGGATTTAAATGAAATATACGTTGAATGTTTATAAGATTGATAGGAGTCTGTGGTTTAAGTATATAAACCACCTATTTAAGTGTCCTAAATATCGTGGTAGTAAGGGATTTTCCAAAGTTTGTACAATACATGTATTACATACAAGATGTTTCAAAAGTATGCAACAATGGTTTTGTATTATCATGCGATTAGTTTATCTATTTACCTAAAATGAATGTTACCAAACATTATAGAGACGGCCGTGGCCTAGAAGTTAGCGCGTTAGACTTCTACGCCGAAGGTCCTGGGTTTATTTCCCAGTACCGGAACATCGGATTTTTAACGGCCGTTCTCCCTCGCAAGGCAACCGTAAACCAGCGTGGTATTCAGCCTAATAAATCTTCTATGGAGTAGAAGTGTTTACACTTCCCGTAGTTCGGAGCCCACGTTAAACTGTAGGTCCTCTATTTCTGTGGCACTCTAAATGTACAACAAAGGCATAGGAGAAAAGATCGCTACGTCTCATAAGATACAAAGCACTCAAAGGAAGATTCTGCTTATATAAATTTGAAACGGAGAACAAACGGATGCTAACGCTTACTATTCTGATTAATCTACATTGCTCTTTTTTATTTGGATAGTTCTACAGTGCGATTGCATATGATTGAAGGTGCTGCTTGCCCTTGACTAATTCAAGACAATAATATTTCAAATAGAGCGGCAAATATAGAAATTATTGGCGTATTTATTACTAAATTGTTCGTAGAGCATTCTCTTTAAAAAAAGTAATACTTTTAGAAACGTTTAAAGACTTTTCTTGTTGTAAATTATGATTTATGTTGTGCTTAAATTTTTATATTACAATAGTTAAGCTGTAAGTAAAGGAACACAGCCCAATCGGATAATTTAATTACAGTTTAAATGCCGAAAAAATAATATTTTTATCATATTTTTGCTTTCCATTCATTCATACTACCGCCCCCCGCCTCGGAACCGCTTTCGCATTACTTCAGGGGGGTGCGGGCGTCTCTTACACACTAACCATTCATGCAGCATGCACCCTAAACTTAACTAACTGAAATGCGGTCACCTCAGCTGAGATTTGAAACCACAGCGGAACGAGCGCAATTCTGTGTGATCTCGAGTGGCAACGCGTTGCTACGCTAAACCACCGAGGTCCCGATTATTAACACAATTTAAAAGAACGCAAACAAACCTTTTTTGTAAGATTGTCGCTTACACTATTTGTTCGAAATGCCCCCCCCCCCATCATTGTGTAAACAAACATTAACCATGCCCTTCATATTTTCCAAAAAGCTACTAAATTTTTCGGTGTGATTTCATTCACCGTATTCACTATTCCATCCTGCAACTTCTCGATTGTGTGTAAAGTTTTTGCACATAAGACATTTTTAAGATGTCCAAACACAAAGCAGTCAAGAGTGTTAAGACGGACGATCGTGGTGGCCTTCTGTCCGTGCGTATTATTCTATCGTTAGTATTAGAATCCGAGTAGAAATTTTGATTTTTCAGCTGCTGTGTAAACTGTTGCACCATCTTGCCACAAGAACTCAAGCCGAAGTTCGTCATCGTACAATCTACGGACAAACGGTTTTAAAAATATTTATTGGTATTTATGAGCACTGACCTTTTCATTAAAAATTAATTGGACCAATTATTCTTCTTTTAAACATCGCAATTCAAATCCCAACTTAACAACACGGATTCCATTAAAGCATGTACAGTATTGTTTACTCTATTCAAAATCTACTGGCAACAACTTTTGAACGACTGACACTTTGTTTGGGTGCATATTCAATAGCGTTTTGCAAACCTTCTGAAACAAACTGTTGAAAAACCTGAAATGCACATCTTCAGTAAATCAGTTGCAAAAACAATATTATACTCATTATCTGTGTGATGGGACTAACTTTTAATCCGTTGCTGAATATCCTGTACATTATCTTCCACTAAGCACAAATGCCCTGCCCTAGACGTTCCTTTAGAGACGCTGTCTGTTTTGCGCTACCGTTGAACAATACTGTACGTGCTGACTGAACATTTCATAGCCTACTGTTGGGGAGCTACTCTTGGAACTGACTGAAATGAGAATGATGGGAGTACTGCCAAATGCTATTTTAACCACGTACTCTAATTCGAAATCAGATTTTTAAAATAAATGTATCCTGTTCTAATGAACATCATGTTAACCAAACATTATATGCATAGCATCCTTGATTGTCACCACTAATGGACTTGGGGGTAAGTATTGATAATCACTAGATTCACAGACAAAACAGAATGCATTAATAATGGAACTGCATTAAGATCACGTGTCCCTCAACCATTTTCGGTCACACTTTGGATGCCATAGGTATATATGGTTTTCTCAAAAATTGGTAGAGAATTATAGAAGTGTCTTATTGTTAGAAATGAAGTAATTTTGCATGGTGTCATGTAACAGGAGCTTGATTGATAATAATAAATAGAAAGAACAATTTTTATCAATTATTTGAAATTGTGTTGCAAATATGATTCTTAATTAAAGATTTAATTATGTTAAAGCATATTAAGTATTGATATAACTATTTGTCAGGTCAAAAGTGATTTACCATGGTGGTTTCAGTAATATAAAAATGCCTTTTATAAGTCAAACGTTTAATATTAACCAAATTTTTTATTGTAACATAAACAAATTTATTAAATAAATTAGACACAGCAGACATTGTTGTCTTTGCAGTAAAATCAGCAAGGTAAATCTATTTCGCTTTGGCAAGGCATTAAATCAATACAAATATTATGCTTCGACATGAATTAATAATTAATGCATGCAACGGTATTACACGGCTGTAGCGGTCTTCCCGTGCCAATTCTCCAACGTCTTCTTCGGTTAGCCCTCTTGCCTGCATCGATGTCCTTATGCCTTCGTTCCACGACCTTCTTGACCGGCCTCTTCTTCTTTTTTCCGGTGGCACCGATCTCCACACTATCTTTGGCCATTTGGTATCTTTCATATGGAGGAGGTGACCGAAGCATTTTAGTGCCTTTCTATCTATCCTACCAATCCTAGTGTCTTTGGAATTAGTACTTCTTCTGATTTCGTTAGTTCTTATGTGATCCACTCTTTATTTACTGCCACTTCTTCTTATATAGTCCATTTCTACTATATTTATTTTTATTCGATCCTCATATGTGATTGTCCCACCAAAAGCAGCTTAGATAGCCGACTTTTCTGCTTTGCTCTATTCTATACCCGATTTCTGTCTTACGGCATCCATTATTTGTAATAATTGTTCCAAGGTTGTTGTTGACTTGTTTTGATCTATACGTTGTCTTTGATTAATATCGTGAACTTATGATAGAATTTATAACCAGGTAGGCCCCATTTTTCATACGCATTATACAATCTCTGCATCATACATTCTAGGTCATATGAGTGTTGAGCGATTATCACGTGATCTGCAAAATTTAAGTTGAACAGACATTCGTAATTAATTGGGACTCCCATTCCGAGAACATGCTCTTTCCAGTCTTCTAGTGTTAAAAATGCACCCATATATCATCAAAATTACTGCAAAATCCAATCCAATGTTCATTCCTAGTTCATACGCTTTATGCAAATTTTATGGAAATTTCAAAACCATTGCAAAAACTCGATCTCCTAAATTGTAAGTTTAACCTTGAAAATTCATCAAGGTCAATGCAAATTGTTGCACTAACGTCGTATTGGTACATAATCAGCTTTTTTCACTTTGCAAGCTTTATCTGTTATTTGAAAGTGGAATCGATATCTTTGTTCTGATATGACGCAAATACATAAAAAAAAATTAATCAAATGTATGTAAACACAAATATGTAAATTTATAAACGTTATAGGGTCACTTTTGGAAGCAGTTACTGTTCATGTTAGAACTAAGGTTGCTAACTAATTACAACCTAGACAAGGTCGACTTTGTATTTGTAACTAACTTTCACACAATATTATTGAAATTAAAGCGTAAAAAAATTCTTTGGTTCTGTATTCACCCGCATCATCTACCCCGAATTCATCAATTTAAATAAAAATTATGTTAAAAGTAAACTGTAATTAGCAACGCCTACACATGGAATTTCAGATGATTAACGTAAACGGTGTCTGAGTATTCGTTTAACAGCTGTCTGAACTTCAACTACATTTGTATCTTGCTTACAATTAATATTTTGATATTTTAAACAATTTGGCTAGGCTAAAGGATGTTAGAACCATTTGTCATAAATTGGACAAATTTCTGTTACACGTTTTGGTGTATTTGAAATTAATCTTGGCAAGTACAAACTTTCTGACATACTCTGTACGTTTATCCGTCTATAAAAAATGAAAATAACCTAATGTACTGTATATGTATCTCCAAAAAGTGGAACGTCATTTTAACCTGTGTTACCAAAAAGTATTTCATTTTTTTTCTTCTACACTTGTATATCCGAATCGAGTAAAATGTACCTCCTAGTAGTAAGGCAGGAAATTAACATATCAATTAATTGTAATTGATATTTTGGGTCACATTCTAGACTATGAGATCCCAATATTTAAATTTTAATTTGATATCATATACAAATATTTTTTGACCTACTTTGTGAACTGTAAACAAATGTGGTATATAATAAAAATGGAGACGTTTTAGGCGTTGATAAGTCAAATTTACCTCCTAGTAATACGCCACAGTTTTAAGATCACTCTGTATATGGCTCTAAAGCAAATTCAAGTATCAAATTAATGTCATTCTTGTTTTGATCCATTCAAGACTAAAACGATACTTTCTGGCACGCTACTGTTTTGAGAGGTTACCCTGTATACTATTTCAATGAACATGAACGTATTAATTTATTGTAAATATTATTATAGACTAGTAAATCATGACACACACTGTATCTCAAAAGTAACCTTGAAAGTAAGTAGAATTTTTTTTGGCCTAGTCTGTATATTTTCCGCCATAAATTGTAAAATAAAAAAATGGCCAAAAATACCGATTGTGCTATGTGTCTGTAAAAAGAGGAACGGGTTTTTAAACTATTAATTGTACCACCGAGACTCAGTCAAAAATTAAAAAATGTATACTTCCTAGTAATACGCCAAAGTTTTAGGTCCATCCTGTATACTGCTTCAATGAACGTTCATTTATTAATTAACTGTAACTATTATTCTGGTCCACAATCAAGACTCGTTATACATGAGAAATTCTAAACCTAAGTTTTTTTAAGTTTAGCCTACTTTGTACATTTGTTAGTGTAAACTATAAATTAAAAAATATACCGAGCGTACTATGGAGTATGATGTCATTTTAAGCTATTATAACCATCTTATTCTAAAAGTATTTCATTTTAATGCATGAAATATACCTATTAGTAGTACGCTAATGATTTAATATCACCCTGTGTACGGCTTGATGGAAAATTAACTTATCAATTAACTGTAATTATTAATTTGGATCCACAATCAAGATTAATTTTGTTGAAAACTACAATTTTTTTAACTTATTCTCTATGTTCATGCTGTAAACTGTAAATACATATTAATGTCAACTTATACTGAGTGTATTATAGTACACTCCTCACGAGCGAAGTGCCATTTATACTATGAGCTATTATAACTATATCATTCAAAAAGTATTTCGCTTTAATAGACACAAAATACATACTAGTTGCATGCTCTTCTTTTAAGACCACCCTGTGTATGGCTTCAAATAAAATTAACATGTTTCAATTAAGAGTAATTATTATTGAGTCCACAATCAAGCCTAATTAATCATACAAAATTTTTTATTTAGAATTAATTTTGACAAAAAAGTATGAGGTATTTTAACACTCTGTGTTTATTACTGTTAGTAAATTTTAAATAAATATAAATGTAAAAATATAACGAGTGTGCTGCAGTTAAGAGTGAGATGCTATTTTAAACTGTGAATTATTATAACCATATAATTCAAAAAATGTTTCATTTTAATCAATAAAAGGTACTTAGTACTAGCACGCTAATATTCTAAGACCACCCTGTGTATGGCTTCAAACAAAATTAACGTGTATCAATTAACTGTAATTATTATTCGGTCCACAATCAAGCCCAGTGAATCATGTATGAATGAATTTAAATTCCTGCTGCTGATTTTTCTAACCGAGGCGATAGGAAAAAATTAAAATACACACTCGAAGAAGAATGCCGTGCAATTCCTCGGGGTTAGACGGAGAGGCTCCAAGAGCAGCTTCTGGTAATATTACCTGCGCAGGATCCCTGCACGGTTCAAATTTAAATATATCCAGGTGTGCTGAGATGAGCAGGTATAGGCCAGAGACAGCAGGGTACCGCTTGATTGACAGTTAGGGACCGCGGCGAGCTTTGATAAGCCGGCCCTGCCTTACCGGTCCAACAGTTAATGAACGCAGGGGTGGACTTTACTGCATTCCTTTTAGAGCAAACGGTAATGGATATTGAGGGATAGTAGAACCTAAAAGTTCGTAGTTTAGCACTGAAAGTAATCGAACAAGCGATCGTTGTAAGCAGAAAATACAATACAGTAAACAACGCAGATCCAAATATTAACATACTAAAAGCTCGTTCTATTTGGACATTACAGGAGCTCATCATAAATGAATTGGTTTATACTACTTCAAAAGCAAGTCAGAGCAGTTCAATAACATAAAAAATGTCTAACATGTATAATATTTGATTCCTCGGTAATTGACAATTCTGGAAATATTGTTTGTCAGTTTTGCATAAAGTAAGAAGGTATTATATGTTATTGGAGTATTTATAACAGGTATCTTATGTAAAAGAACCTTTATAATATTTAGATAAGCCGCAAATATTATTTAAGAAATGAAATTGTCTTTCCAAAAATCTCATATTAGATACTTCCGAAAAAATCTACCAAACATTTTCAAAAAAAAAATATGGAACGTTTCCAAAATTTTAAGTGTTCCAAAATAAAGCATTTTTTGAAAGGGTTGTAAATATTTCGTTTAATTTAAGCCAGAAATAATAGTTAAACATGCTTTCTTGATAACTTGTTTTCGCAAAATGTACAGTATTGAAACTGTTATATTATATGGGGTATCTTCATTCATACTGTATGTTGTACAGAACTCCATCGAACAGTACGATGCCTTGTTTATTTCCATCCCGGTAGATAGCCGGGCCTTCGCTTCCTCTTTAAAGGTATACCTTCGCAAAGCTTTCCGTATTTGTCGAACACGACATTGCGCCAGTTTTTAAAACATTTAATGTTTTATTAAATTTCAAAGCGGAAGTTAAGAATGATTCTAAAGATTTTTTAAGGGAGATTTTTAATATACATTCAGACTTTGATGTTTTCATAACTTGTCGATATTCTGATCCTATGGGAATCTTGTAAATATGCAGAGACTATATTCTTCTTCTCCTTCTTCTTCTTGGCCTTCATGACCCTAGTTGGGTCTTGGCCAAATAAACAACCGCTCTCCACTTTGTTCTGCAGAGATAATTTTGCGTGTGAAAAATACCAGATGGAGTGTTTGGTTTCCTTATATTAAAGTGACCTTAACCTCAATATACTATGATGTAAAGTAAACTAACTGTTATATACGAACATGTACCTGTCTTATAATCGTATATTATATATATTTAAACAGGTTTGCTATAATTAGCAAAATACAAACAATTTATTATTTGTTGAATAACAATAATATATACAGCGAATTTTTCCTTTTAGTATACATAGCCTATGTATACCTATGTATACTTTTAAAAGAAACGCGTCAATTTCGCCTATTGTGTAGGCAACCAACTATACAGACAACTCAAGCATGCTGTGACCACAGCATTCAAATTAATTCAATGCTAAAAAATAAAATTATTCTTTATTTAGTGTCAAACAATTGTTAGAAAATTTAAATCAGAGGGATGCGTAATAAATTCCCATAAAATAAAAACTGAAAGTAATCACGTTTTAACCGAAGAAATGAAATGAAATATTTTATGCTACGTTGAATAATAATAATTAAGAAAAGTTTGCGATCGTCGGGAATTGAACTCGGATCAACTACTTGGAAGGCAGCTATGCTGACCATTACACCACTTAGCCGCTGATGTATGTGTTTTGTACAAAAGAAGTATAATGTGCACGGACCTTACGGAAACATCATCCTGTCGATTTTTATATTTAATAAATAAGTCATCATCTGCGTCCTATATACCTACAAGGTAAAATACTTATTTAATATAAACACTGCATCAACATAACCTTCATACTCAAATAATTCACAACTATAGTGACGTTTGTTTCTGATTTATAGTTGTCGGTATAGTTCGTTGCATACACAATAGGCGAAATTGACGCGTTTCTTTTAAAAGTATACATAGGCAATGTATACTAAAAAGAAAAATTCCCTGTATATATATAATATAAAGACAGTACTAAATAGGAATCTAGGACGAAAATCTCCCGGATAAGGAATCCCCGGACAGAAAACACCCCGATAAAAAAATGCATTTGCAATTTTTAGAAAGTGGTAATCACTAACCAAATAACAATCAAGATAACAATCTTTCAACACATAACCTAACGTAACCTTTTTTTCCTTCATTTGTATTATTGTTCCCCACCCCAGTAACCGCTTTCGCATTACTTCAGGGGGTGCAGGTGTCCCTTACATACTAGCCATTCATGCAACATGCACCCTAAACTTAACTAAGTGAAATACGGTCGCCTCAGCCGGGGTTGGGCCACGCGGCTGATCGCACCGCATTTCACTGTGACCTCGACTGACAACGCGTATTCACAGAGCCCCCGAGGTCTCTGACCAAACCTAACCGATCTTAATCTTTAAAAGTGGAAGGAATAAAAGGATTCTTTTACCATCTCTACCAAACCACCCACAGCAAAGTTCAAGAATTGAGTCTGGAACATAGGTAACGGGAGGATGAGGAGTTTATAAAATTTTGTGGAATGCTGGATGGTTTAGCATTTCTTCCTATAGAAGATGTTGGTAGGGATATTAACTATCTATATTCCTGTACAACTACTTTATATTAAATAAATGCTTTCTACATCTCAATTTTTTCTGCATTTTTGGATGATAACTAATAACTGATAATAATAATAAATAACAATAATCGTTTAAGAAGCCCATATAAATTGAGATTTTCTGTCTGGAAATTTTTTTCGGGGAATTTTACCCGAGGTTTTTTAGCCGGGGGTTTTGTTTCCAAGGTTTTTTCGTCCACGGGGTTTTCACCCTGTTTTCACTAGATAGCAATCCCTAAGTTCGTTCAAACAAAAATTACATTAGGTATAATTTTATTTAAATTATGAACATTTGGATCGGAATATTTATATTAATATTAATTAATTTAGAAATAACAACAAAGTAGGTATTGTTTTGAGTGTTTCCTCAAAGATTTTTGTTCCAACCCCATTTTTCACTTATAAGCTTTTGATGTGACATTTGGTGTGTTATATTTTCCGAAGTGTTTTCTGGGAATATTGTCTTGTTATTTTTCCAGCGTAATTTTTCACCACTGCTAGGAATACTATAGCTGGTATTATTTTTAAGATGGTTAGAAAGCAAATTTATTGAAGTGGTTTTCTTCAAGAACATTAACCTTCAGGATGTTTACTGAACTCTTTTTTGCTTCACATTCTTGCAAGAGATACTTCGCAATAAACCAACTGGGTAAGTGGTCGCCCTTTTAATCTTCAACTTAAGTAGGTAGTTAGCTCGGTAATGATAGGGTAACTGGGCAATCTTAATCTCTGTTTAAATAGAAATACCATACCTGGTTCTATTACTCATTCAATTTCATTTGAACAATATCTAGAAATATTGTTATCCTCGCTTTACAATTTTAGTAAACATTTTTATGGTATTTTATAACAAGCATACGAGCTCAGTTTGAAAACGTACAGTGTGTTATATCTCTGGACGTAAAATTGGTATTGAATTTTTCTAGGAAGCGTTTCTACAACATGGAAGGGGAACCATAATGACTCATAAGGTAACCTTCCCCCATTTAACCCCTTAAGCTCTAGGTACACCAACAAATAATTTCAAATGATAACACCTACCTTGAGATATCTCACCCAGAAGCTCTTATGAAATGCTGTTCAATAGCAGCATATTTTTTTGTCTAATTTTATGCAAAAAAAGCCTTATTGTATTCAACTATCAAAAGGATTTCTATTATTCTCTAGGTGTGGTGGTAGCTCAGTTAAGCAGTACTATGCAGATTTATAAAAATCTTGTCTGCAACCCACCACGCACAATTTCCCAATCCGTCTTGCAAGCGTGGGATTTTTATGCTAAAAGCCTTAGCGCTGACGAGAAACTAGTGGCAGAGAAGAAGCCAGTACCTAGCAATAAGACGAAAAGGCTGTCAATGGTAATGATGATTCTCTAGGTAATAGTAAACTCTATAAACTGTCTCCGAACATTTTGGAAGATTTGTCGCGGAATAGCTCAACACCTCTGAACTGTTACTTATCGCAGTTGCGTAATGACTTGAAGCTGAGTTTTGTAGACAATAGATTTTAAAGTGACTCCGTAAAAGAAAACCTTTAATGGAGTCAATTCTACAGATCTTGGGAGGACTACCTTATTTTTCGAAAACGATCCAGGTGAAACAATATTTCCTGTCATTGAATGGCATTTTGTAAGAGTTCTTCTATGAGGTGGTGGCATGGTGAGTGTTACCATTTGAAAATTTGTTGTTGGCGTAACTTGAACCTAAGGGGTTGAATGGAGAAGATTACCTTACGAGTCATGATGATTCCTCCTCCATGTAGTAAAGACGGTTTCCAGAAGTGTTTAATACATCTCTTAGTTTCAGAGATATAATACAGTGTACGTTTTCAAATTGACATCCCGTATGTTAATTTACCATATATTACCATTATTTAATACTGATAAATTCGAGCATAAAGCCTAGTTGAAGAGATTAAAAAATGCAAGATGGGCCTCTTTTTGATCAATATACAAGGTGGACCAGGTAAGTTATCCCCAGAAATAGTGGTTGACACAACCCAAGATATGTACATGTATCTCAGCAACTGCGGTTGTTACAATTTTTATGGTATGGAAATGGGCCATAGTTGCTGTATAACATGTTTATTACTTACTGTAGTAATGAACAGTTTTATAAATATTAATTATATTAGTATTTAAGAAGAAGAAACAACAAAAAATAAATAGCAGAGTTCTATTTAATTCATACGGGAGCTGTATTCTGTAAATCATGCACATTTACTACCAGAGTTCAGTATACTATTCGTTTAATTGTGTTTCAAAGAAAACAGTCTTGTGGAGTAATATTGCAATTTCTCTTGAGTCATGACTAGGCTTAGGATAATTATGCACTAAAAAATTTCAAAATAATTCAAATATGCATCAAAAACAACTAAAATATCTACTAAAAAGTCAACGAACTAGAAAAAAAAACATTAACGTTATACATATAAATGCATATTTATTTTTCTATTAAAATGCACACAAATTTTTTAAATCCAAAATTATTTATTTAAATTTGATTTAAAAAATACAAAATTACTAATTTAAAATTAATTAAATTATAAAAACAAATCATAATGGCACTTTACAACAACGTGGTGTAATGCAGTTTCGAATGTAAATTTGCGCCTGTTGTCAGCAAGAATATTTCTGTACTGTGAAAAGACTCTCTCGACATCACAAGACACTAACACATTGGTAAAAATTCATAATTTACAATGTCAGTGATATTTAAATGTTCATTTCTTGCACCAAGGGCTGTTTCATTTTGCAACACCCCACTTATATTCTTCAGTTGTTGATAGCCAGTATTTTTTGGTAGCACTACTATTTCAATGCTGTCTTGTAAATATAATCCCTTCGCTTCTAGGTTAGAGATTGCAGTTGAAATGCAAGCCAAAGTAGCTCGCATAAAAATCAAATCTTCTCGAATACCTTTTTTCTCAAAATACCCTATGCTTCTTCAACGCCCTGCGCTTCTTCAGAGTCGAATTCATTAACAACTTTCTTCACAATTTCAGAATTTTCAGCGTAATACATAGATAGCTTCGATCCAAGTTCCCTATTTTGTAATGATTAGCGCAGGCGGAAGTTGAATGTCCCCCGTAACTTCCCGAAACTTCTGCATACGACTCGGTGCTTTGAGAAAAATCTTTTTCACAGATAATATCACCACATTAACGTTTGAATAAAGATTGCGAACTAAGTCAGCTACTCGGTGTAAACCATGTTTTTAAACAGGTCACATGTATCATGTTTGGATATAAAATCTGCACTCCTCGCATTGCTTTGCACATATATGGTGCAGCATAACTACAAACTACTCGCACTTTTTCATATGAAATCCAGACGGCCACAATAAGCTTAGAGAGTTGTTGAAAAAAGCAGCAATCGTTGAATGATTCACTTTGTCTAATACTTTTAAAGTCAATAGATATGATTTATGTTTTTCTTCGTTAACCCCTAATATACCAAACACAAAATTTGCTACACATCTTTGTTCTGCAAGGGCTGTTTCATCCAAAGACACGCAAATACTGTGATCGTTTACTTTTTCTCTTAGTTTGTGAAATGTTGCTGCATATAACTCGGAAATATAATTTTTTACTTAATGTCGATTTGTCTGGAATATTCTGTTTCGCTTGCTTTTCCAAAAAATTACAAAAAACTTCATTCTTTAATTTAAGCAATGGAATATCAGCGCAAATAAAAGCGTTACAAATTTCTTCATTAAATTCTGAACGTTCAGATCCATGCCTTGGTAAAGCAGAAATTAGCACTTGCCGTTGGTCATTCTCCCTTTTTCGGTTTTTATTATTTGCATGATTTCTGGTTTGGAGATTCTGCGTAATTTGGAACTTTTTGGTGGCCGCAACTGGTACTTCGCAGTATTTTCAAAATAACAAACGCCCCTGTCTTGTGAAATCATCACAGTCTCTCACAAACTGGTTTAAAATAGCACTTATACATTGTTTTCTTTCGGCATCTTGAAGATGTTAACACAATATTGGAACTAGTAGGCAACTGATTGTTGATGAAATGATGAATTATTAAACTTTCAACTTCCGCTTTCCCGTTAACGCAACAGGACCACTCAAACTCTGGTAATCATCTTTTCAAGTATTCTGGTTTTTCGAAGCTTAACAACTAAGAAAGCACCTAGCTATTCAAAATACAGAATGAATGAGTTTAGTAGATTATTTAAAATTTCTGGATGTTCCCAGACTGCTTGACGAAGTGAATCTGTACTTGATAACAAAAAATTGTGAAATATGCAATTTAAACAGACTAATGCTGCAAATTATGCATTATTGCTCAAAACAATTAAAATATGCATTTATTACCAAAAGTGTTTAAAATGTGCATTTGCATATGCAAGTGTGGAAATGCATAATTATCCCAAGCCTAGTCGTGACATTTATGCACAGATCTGGCTCCAATCCAATTTCTCCCAAATTCTCCTACATTATTTAAGTAATTCTTAACAATTCAACTGTAATGAGCAAGACAGCCACCGTGATGGTGGCAAAGTTTCTGTCGTACATTAAGTTATACATCTCCCTTGCTTATACATACTTAAACACCATAGAACACCCATCTTCATAATTCATATGAATCTTTTAAGTGGCTTAAGCTCCTCGTGGTAGTGTGTTAACGGCCTCTTCCTTCTACGATATAATGGTTTTTTTCTCTGCTGCGTGCTTCTCCTCAGCGCTAATCTAGTAGCTCGGGATACTTACAGGTTAACGTCGAATCATACCGCTTGGAGCTTAGCTTCTTACCGAACTGGTAATCGTTGAAATGGTAGGTTAACCCATCAAAGTCGAATATGTTAATACATTATTTAAATTAAACTATAAACATGTGCGGATTGCTACATAACATTGCTTCTACTTTCATATAAATTGTGACTGCAGAAATAAATAAAATCCGCTTTTACCTTTGTATTGGTACGAATATTGTATACTACAGATTAATTTGCCATTACTCAATGACTACGCTTACTTATGTTGTATATTTATACTGCTTGTAATTGGTTTTTTCCTGTTTAGATATTATAGTTATAACCGACAATGCGTATGCGTTTCAATTACCGTATTTTGAAGTAGCATTTCTGGTTCTTTTCGGAAGAAACATGAGATGGGTCGGCGGTAGCTAAATTATGTAATGCCCGAAGGCTCGTGTTTCAAACTGCGACGTGTAGCAACACTGGTAACGAATGCTTGTCTTTCAAATTGAGCCGTTTCTCAGGTAGAATGAACATGTTTACTTGGTCTTTGTATACTTTACAAGTTTATACGCTACTTGTTAAGTATGTACAAAACTTTTCGGTATGTGTACACACACGTCCGAAACTTATGACAGAATTGTGACCGTTATACACAGTGGGAGGAGCAGAATCTGAGTTTAAAACTTAAAAAGTCTAACAGCAACCTTTGCTTTATTCATAATTGAAAAGTGATTTTCATGTTTTAGGATATACGGAAATTAAAACTATTTAGAGACTAACACGCAGGATTAAAGGCTAGTTTATAAACCTTGCTAGGAAAAACGGTTTATTTAAACTAGGTAATTATCTTAAAGTCCACGTTGAGATGCCGTCCTACATCTGACATTTCCGGAAATGACGTGTGTCGGCGGCTTCCGACAGCTCCGGGCGCAAGTTCCGGTGTCCACAAGTCCGATAAACGCATTCAGGGCTCCGGAAGCTCAAACAGCCCACTGGAGGCGTACGAACTTTAAAATCTGCTCGTGTACGATAGGATGGATGTGTCAGGCATCTGATATAATTTTTTATGGGTCGCAAACTCGATAGCCCTTCAAGGGAAATTTCTGCCGTCCGTTCGCATCCTTATCTTTCCCATACACAGGTGCGGTTACACGTTCGAAACTATCTAATCTTGTGTATGTTGTTGTATGCTATGTTATATATACTTTTGGCCCCGCCTTCTACTCCGCTAATTGCCGAAAATAGGCAGATAAAAATGAAATCCGGAGCGTAGTTAATAAAGCACGCGAATATGAATAAAAATCAGTCTATTTAAAAAGCATTCGTCTGGGCGCTAATGTGTTCAAATGCCGGCAAGGGTAGACAGAGACGCGAGGGAGCATCCTGATGATGGATGCGAGGGATTACGAGACGCGGGAGACGAACCCGGACTGGATCTGCCTGTCAGGCCGATGATGTATGGCCAAAGTTTACATTGCAAATACTGGGTGCATCCTAACACGCCCGTTATCTTCCGTCAATCATTTTTACTGTCCACCGCATCAACGATACAAACATAAACTGCACTTTCTTCGTGCCATAATGTTGGCGTATCGCTTTTTTTTCCGACTATTCCTGGATTGTACACTAGAGCGCCTAGTGGTAGATTACGGTTCTAGTAGGCTCCAAGCACTAACTTAAATGCTACTAAAACATTAAAATCAAAACACTTTTGAAGGGCGTTAAATAAATTAAGTATAGATTAGCTGCTTCAATTAGTGAGTACTCTAAAACGTAAAATATTTCTGAATGCTTAACTTAACATTGGCGGAAATTACGATTTACTTATTTTTTAACGTTTTTACTACCTGGTAAAAGCGGGAGTTTAAATTGTAATGTACGGCCGCTCTAAGATGTATAGATATCACAACATTGGAATTTTTATGCTATATTTAAGGGAATCCTGAACCAACTTTTTTTTTCTCATTTATTCATACTACCGTTCCCTCCCTGGAACCGCTTTCTCATTACTTCAGGAGGGTGCGGGCGTTCCTTACACACTAACCATTCATGCAGCATGCACCCTAAACTTAACTAACTGAAATGCGGTCGCCCCAGCTGAGATTCTAAACCACAGTGGAACGAGCGCAATTCAGTGTGACCTCGAGTGGCAAACGCGTTGCTGCGCTAGACCACCCAGGTCCCCAATCCTAAACCGAACTAGCAATGAAAAATTAAATGAGACTTTTGAGAACCATTATATTCCTTTTTTTGTCCTTTATGGTGCTTACGCGAACTGCAGCCAATGTAAAAGACAATACGTATAATATACGACAGAATAAATTGATAACAGTGTCTTGGCATTGCTTTGATTGTACGAAAATTATCAATATCTTGCCGCTGGGGTACAGAATCTGTATTATATTTTTAAAAAGTAGTAGTTGAAAAAAATTCACTATATTAAATCTACATATACCATAACCGCAGGTTGATTTTACTGTATTTTTGCAATACTTTTGGCATTTTTTAATTATCAGTTCCTAAGATTTTTCCCATAATTGTTTACCTTATTTCAATCGTGGATATGCTGTGTAGTATTTAAGGAAGTGCAAGTTGAAAGGTCGCTTAGTAATGTAGCTACGGTGACAATAGCAAACACTAATTTTACTTACCACTTTAGTAGCCCCTTAAAAAATAATATTATTCAATTTAAATAACTAAGTCCGTCAAATTACTCGTACCATACTGTCTTCTTCACATTACATCATTTTTACGACACATACAAGTCAACATCCATTATATCCCAAAATAATGTTTGACAGTAATTCGCCATCACTTTTTAAAGCTGTGTACTGCGCAAATGCTAATATTTGAATATCTGCGAATTCTTTTCCACTATCTGCCTTGTACCTTTAAAAGGCTTATTTGTAATGTGAAGAAGGCAGTATGTTATGCGTGATATGCATTTTTAGCATATCCTGCCGCCTTGTCATAGACTTCTTTGTTAAATTAGGTAATGTTCGATTTTTAAATATACAACAAAAACACAAATATAGTGCTAACTAGACACCTTCAGGCACCCCATGTATCAGGTAACAAGACAAGACCTTAACAACTTTGTACGAAGATTGAAAGCTTTACAGATATTAAGCAATGCATTGAGAAATACCGTGTGTTCTCGAGTAATAAATAATTGTGGCAACTGAACTATACGTTGAAAACTATTATGTAAGTGTACTTTTTTTTTCATTCATTCATACTACCGTTCCCGCCCCCCCCCCCGGAACCGCTTTCGCATTACTTCAGGGGGGTGCGGGCGTCCCTTACACACTAACCATTCATGCAGCATGCACCCTAAACTTAACTAACTGAAATGCGGTCGCCCCAGGGGAGATTCGAAACCACGCCGGAACAAGCGCAATTCAGTGTGACCTCGAGTGGCAACGCGTTTCTGCGCTAGACCACCGAGATCCCTATTATGTAAGTGTACTAAATGTTGAAAACTGGCTTCAATAAAGACATCAGCCAACTTTTAGCTTATTTTTCTTGCCTATAATTGTTCAAAATAGTAAATATATATTAAATAACCCTTGGAAAATTCATCTGGAAAAATCCATGGATGTAAAATCCAAATTTAAAAATTATTTGTAATTTACGTTTCTGTTTGTATTGAATCGATATTGAACCGCGATATTCACCTGAGATCAACAACCCAGATTGATGTCCATACTCATAATGGGGGAAAAATTGAAGTAAAAATAAATGAAAGAACCTTGTCAGCCCCACGACATATATTTCAAAAACAAAATAAAGTTAAATTGTTTGAAATGGTGAACGTTTTCACAACAACCGTTGCATCTTCAGACCACAAAATTCTAGTCAAAATTTTGACTTTAAGTTGGTCGGATGTAGCTTTACTTTTTAGGGTGCCTTTTCCACCCTTTAATGAATTTGTTGGTGTTTGGCCGTTTGGCCAAAGGATTTTGTTTTTCAAAGTTAAATTTTTACTCACTCACATGAATTTGTAACTTTTTATGTAGCCTGTGACGGTGTGTGTTTTTTAGTTTATATTTTGACTAGAATTTTGTGGTCTGAAGATGCAACGGTTGTTGTGAAAACGTTCACCATTTAACCCAATTTGAATTTTGTACGGAATTATTTCTTAAAGACTTTTGTTTAATGCTATATACGGATATTTTGTGCGAAAAATCGTCTTGGGATTAAGAATCCTCTAGGGATTTTTGAAAAAACTTTAAGGTAGAAGTGCATTACAATTTATGTGAAGAAAAAACTAAATAATTGTCACACATGAAATAATATAATTAATTTTCAAATTTATCTGTGATTTTCCTCTTATAATTTTTTATAACTAATTTTTGATTTAATATTTTTTGTGTGTTCTCTTAGTTCTGACACACATCACTCTTCGTCAATGCTATCAGCTTCAAATTGGCATTTTTATACCTTTTACTCACTGTGGATATGTAAATTGCATATATTTTAAATATAGGATAGATATTATTATTGTACAGATTATGATACACTAATTGTACTAGTTAAAATAATCAGATTTCAAACAAAAATCTTTTCGCATAAAAACATGAAAGTTTTACTTTATTTTAGGTGTTTATAATCTTCCAAATTAAAATATAAAATATAATTTCGAAAAATCTATTTCACATATGGTATACAGCACAGCTTCGCTAATCCGGACATGGGTTAACTGGGATACTTCAGTAATGCGGACACTGCGTTTTGTGCTATTCAACTCAATAATTAGGAGACATTTGAAAATGGCTCGTAAATGATTTGTAAAACTCGGAAACAACAAAAAGCGCTTCTTCTAATAGATAACATACACCAAGATGTGCATTAAATTTTGATTCCATCTGTAGAGCCATAATTTATCAAACACCTTGAAAACCGATAATCTGTAGGTAGCTGTCGTACTTACCTCAATCATGGAAAACTGTAAGTGTAAATATATCAAAAATAGTTGAAGACGACTCTGACCAAAACGACATATGAGATTTCATTGCCGTTAGGCAAATGTTGAATTCTACTGACCTACAAGTTAGATCTGAGGAAGTCTTAGATTGGACAACTGGATGAAAATATGCCAAAATTTATAAATAAAGATTTAATTGTAGAAGCTTCAGAAGCTCATGATATTGCGTTAACTGTTACCGATTCCAAATGTGTTTGTAGCAGAATATTGTAATATGAAGATGATGCCAATACACTTTTCCGAAATCACAAAGCAACCATAAGTTAGTTATTATTTTAAATAAAATGATTCTGCGATTTTCTTATTTGTTTATAATAATAGTTAGAATTAATCAAAAAAATCATTTTTGCGTTGTGTGTCTATTTTTTTTAATATTTCTATAATCCGTAAAATTTGTAAAATCGGGCGGGAGAGGAACTTCATCTGTCCGGATTAGCGAAGCTGTACTTGAATATCTTCAAAACGTTCTTCAAGCGAAATCTTTGTACAAATAAATATTTGGCAATATTCCCTAAAATATTTCTCTTCGGTGGAGAACAATCAACATTTTGTAAATACATATATGGCAATTTCACTTATAAAGGCTTTTTCGGTAAAACTTAAGTTGAAATATTGATGAGATTTTAGTGTTACTGATGTTGTACTAATCAGAAATATGGATATATGGGAAAAAGGCCCACCAAGTAAGTAAAGACTTCGTAAGCATTAATTGTTTAAATTTTATTTAATAAATATATTGTTGTGTTATTGTATCCCTAATTTCGATAATCTAGTTTAGAGCTAATTTAAACTATTTCATGCAGCAAGTCTTAGAAATACAATGTTGATTATGTTGAATCAAGTTTAGGTTCGATTTCCATTTGATTTTTTCAGTTCCGATGTGTAAGTTGGCTTTAACTAGCTGTTCGATGTAGAAATTTTCGGACTGCAAGCCAGTTTGGTTTTTATTTTTATTAATAAGAAGGTTTTGGAAGTATTTGCCCATCGGATTTGGGGTTTCTTATCTGTAAACAATGTAAATTAAGAACTATTGTAATATGTTTCGGCGTATATAAACAAATATGTATTTTGAGGGAAGTTGGACTTTTCCTGTGTGAAATTGATAAAACTATTTTATGCTAGAGTGTGTTAAGAACAAAGTTTAACGCCTAATTTTACCTCGATGGAACTTCTAATTAAACTCCGTCAGTAAGTATTGGAAAATTTAAACTTCGACCTGTCATAAAACATGTTTTTTTATCTGACTTTGTACAAGAAATTCTAATGGTTATAGGTGCTACGGTTCATGAATTACGCAAATGTTTTCAACTTTCACATCAGCAAATAATAATAAATAAAATTCGGAAGTCGGCTACTTACCTGTGAGAATTTATACATTGACGAGATCGCCAATTTACAAGGAATTAACCTTTTTGAAGAACAAACAACGGGAATTGCATCTGCGGCTGAAGCGTTAGAGCAAGTACTATACTATCAAGGTTGGTTCATTCGAAAAGTGTGTTGATTGTTAAAACTTTGATAATTTGCTTCTTTTGTCATAGTTATTTCTTTGATAAAGTATTAAAATTTGGAAGGGGGAGCACAGATAAATTGGTAAATTTTTATTTACTTTCATTTATGTCAATTATTTTAATATAATTTATGTTTCCACATTTTATTTCTTACATTGTGGTTTTTTAAATTATAAGATCCACATAACAAATTTATTTATTTACCTAATAATATTTATAATTAATTTTTGAAAGGGACAGAGCAGTATATAAACTTTTAAAAATTAGAACCAAGTCACTGTATTTCTATTCCTAGTTCTTTATAGTAGAAGTAGAGGTCACATTTCCTACACGTGTTATTCATCTTTAAAATTATTAACAAATTAAACATATTTTATTATTTTAGAACATGGTACCGTACAATTAATTTCCTCTGTACTTGTGCTAAATTGTGGTGGACTAAATAACCTCTGCAATAATTCACCAACACGTTTACTTTCTAACAAGTAATAAATGCAACTACTTTTTTTTATAAATTATAGTCACGCTAATAAACATACTAGCAACAAATTCGCGGCTCTAATAAATTTTACTTCGCACCTACATGATAAAAATACCGGAGACATGAAGCGCAGCATTATACTTTTATCACGCTTTCTAAACCGCCCGGAGCCCGGACTATTTCCGGAATTTGACAGCTCGACCTCAGGATACGACATTATCTATACTCGGACTTTGTGCTTTGGTCGCGACCTTACATTGACGACGTGTCATACCATCCCTCCTATTATTTGCAAACTTTTAAATATTTTTCTACGTTAGGATTTGCATGAATACACTTTTTGGTTTACCCGCTGCTTGCTGTCCATTATTTCAGCAATGACAAGTAAGTTTGATAAAATTAGAAGTGTACTACTGTTTACATGTTTGTAGGTTTAACTTAATTTGATAAATACTCCGATAACATTATTTATATCTAATACTGTAGATAAGTTAAGAAATTATGGGTTTTCCACACAAGACCAATTTCATTTATATGTTAGTATCATTATCGATAACAAAAGGAACCTGTCTATCAATTTTGAATTATTATGTACGAAATGCTCTACGTCCCCGGCTTTTATTATAATTAATAACATATAAAACTAATTATGGGACTGTAAATCATAGGCGGAAAGCGATGAAATATCAGAAGTAAGTTCGAGCCTTCCTAAAAACAATTTTTCATCCACAAAAATTAACAACCGAAAACATTAGAAGCAAAATAACCATTATTTATTGCCGCTGATGAAAAAAAGCCGTAACAAATTCAAGGTGTTAAAATCTTAATCCAGTTTTGTATTCGAATCAAGCGGCACAGAATGTTAGAAACTTTATTTGTAAAAGTAGCAGCATGTCCGGATGTATCTAATGCTGAACCTTGGAGTGGTTGTAACCGTAGACATTTTGGCGACGAAACAAAGAATGTAAGATTTACGACGAAAGTTAGGTCGCTGGCCTTTTGGTTTACAACGCTGGGACAACTTCAGATCGTAAAATAATAAAATTGTCTGGAATATAGACTTTTCAGAAGTTTGAAATCTGCTGTGAAGTTGTAAATATTAATTTTATGCATACAATCAACTATTAAATTACAAGTAGGGAGTTATATTTAGAAATTACGTTTTGTGAGCAGTCCTAAATTGATTTTACAGCAGTTATGAATCGTTAAAGTTTGATCTTATATTTAAGAACACAATTTATATTTACAGCAGTAGTAGTTCAATTATAAAATAATTTAGGAAGTTGTTAATTCTCACAAAACTTCTATGAGTACATTATTAGCGGAAAAAAGTAGAAATAGCAAACTAAAAGAAATTAATAGAAATATAGCTGTATCACATTACATATACAGGGTTTCCATGTGAATTGAAGCATACGCAAAATGCATGGGTCATTATATTTTTCATCTCCCTAGAATATTTTGGCTAAGAATTATTTATAAAACACTATTTAGCATTAAATGTACAGCAAAAATCCGATAAGAAGAATTCAAGATAATGAGGCAATGATCAGTCAGTAAGCCAAAGACCCAGATTCGGGTTCGGTTTGGACAATTAAATTTTTTTTTAACATTCATAGGATTAAATATTAAGGTTTGCTATTTATCATATTAAACTGCTTAGAGGCAAATAGATTATAAAAATCTGCACCATATAAATATTTTATCTATTCATTTCTGATTATCACGATTACCTTAAATGGACTACAATTAACTCTTATGACTGAACTTTCAAAAATTATATGGCTATAGAAGTAATTGTTTCATTACTCGTATGCTTATAGTCAGAAGTGTAAATTATGTTCATATCTGTACATATTTGACAATAGAACTGACGTAAAAAGTAAATAAATAAGTAAATCATGTTTAATGCAAGATGTCCCATATAGGATCAGAACCTAACATCTTTGCTTACGAGACAAAAATACAGATAAAGCTTGTCTTCATTCTGATATTAAAACAACCCGTCACGAATTTATAAATATTTTTTATATTTTTTTGTATATTAAAAATATCGCTAATTTTGTTATTAATAAATAACAGCTAATAACATTGTCTCCTAAAACATCATATGCCGATATAAAATCTAAACAATTATTATATCACAAATTTTGCATGGTTAACACCTCTGAAAGCACCAGTGTGGTACAGTGGTTAGAGCACTGAACTCCGGTGCGGAAGGTTGGGAGTTCAAACGCCCGACTGGATGCCTAGTAGGCGTCCTACCCAGTCGCCTAAAATAATTAGGTATCTGGGTGCGATTGAACAAGGGGTAATAATGCGGTTGTCTATTGTATGATGCTCACCACATCACCATGTGTCACTATTTTTTTGGCGCGCGACAACCGGTTGTGAGAGCTAGGATACCGGAGCTCTGACCTTCCGCCTTGCAGGCTAAACCCCTTCGTGGGGTGTAGAGACTCACTATTATTAACATCGCTGGAACGCCCTGTATATTTTACGTCAGTTATAATCAATAAACAAATCAACACTAAATTAGGGTGCACCTATACAGGATGATTATTTTATCTTGTAACAGGTAGTTAGGCTACACACACTACAGCTGTCTGTATTCCATAGGTTTCTTAGTGAATTTTACATTGTTTAAATAAATAAAAATCAAAGTAGTTCCGTTGGATGTACTAAGAACCTACAATGAAACTATTTACTAATAAATACGATGCAGTGTGGCAATAGGTACATTTATAATATTTATTTCTTACAATTTTAACAAAACGAACACAGAGAAAGCAAAGATGTCATAAAAATAGGTTGGCATAACAATAAAATCAACAAGAAAAAAATAAATTAAATAAAAACAGAAAGAAACACACTAATTAATGACGTAAAAGAAATGCAAGCTGCCGTTCACCTTGCTGTTCACATAAGTCAATCCGCTGCAGAAGAGAATTTCTAACACCATTTAGCATGTGTAGGGTGACTGACCTACATTATCCAATAATTCGTTCGCGTAAATCTTCCTGAGTTTCTACGGGAGTTTCGAAGACGTCGTTTTTTACTTTAACCCACAAAAGAAATCTAACGGGGTCAAGCCTGGACTAAGTGGAGTCCAAGGGTCAATTGCACCTTTTGAAATTAATCTTTTATAGAAAATTTAATTTTGATAGTTTCTTGCAAGCCTATGGAAGTGGGTGGGTGCTTTTGAAACCACATACGCTCTCTAACATAAAAAGGAATGTGCTTTAATGTTGAGGCACAGCATTTTCTAAAATTTGTAAGTACTGTTTCCCATTTAAGCTGCCCTCACAGAAGTGAGGACCCACGACAAAGTTGTCAATGATACCACACCACATAACTACAGTAAAAATTATTTGAAAGCATGCTTGCCGAATTTAGTGCGGGGTATCTTGCGAATAGAGATGGCAATTGTGTCTATTTAGACATCCATTGTTAATAAACACCGCTTCGTCAGAAAATATAATATTTCTCAAAAACAGAGGATGAGTAGTAACTTCGTTTCCTAAAAATTGGCAGAAATCATTCGGCGTGGGTAATTATCTTGAGTAAGGTATTGCACTAAAGTGACGTGGCAAAGATGAAACCGGTTTGCTTCTAAAATGTTAAATACTAAATTTTGGCTAAAGCCTACAGTTCTTACAACTGCTCGATGGCGTACCTATATAGGGAATACCAATTACTTGTTAGATGACTGTCGCTTCAGCTCCTACAGTTAAACCATGTGTTGCCTCGTCTTTGGCTTGGACAGCTGTCCATATTGCCGCAAATTTCTTTCAAAACGCCTAACGGCATTTTCTGGCAAAGGGATATATCCTAGTATTCTTGTGCATATCGTCGTACTGCCAAGTCCGGCGCCTATCTGCATTCTCCCAAAATCAACATCATATCCGTTTTCTCGCTATTAGAATACATTGACACTGATTGTTATTACCACAAGAATCTATACAAATCAACAGCGTTGTACAGACGTTTGTTGAATTCTGACAAAAGAGTAGTTAACATTTTTCTGTCTAAAGAAACTTTAATGCAAGAAAATATTTTGTATGCCCACCTACTTGCTACAAGATAAAATTATTACACTAAATAAGCAATTGATTTCATAACTCAGTAGTCCAAATTTGATTTATTTGGGATTAATATTGTTACGTAATACTTTCGGTAAAATTAAAAATCTTGAATTCTCTGCTTGTGTGTGAGTGGCACAAAGTATTTTTTCTTTATCAAACTACTAAAAAGTCCAATACAAGAGCTAAAGATAATCAGAAACTGTTTGTCACTACATTTAGCAACTTAAAGATGTCTATCGACTTTTATAGTTAATTCAGTTTTCAAATTCAATTAGCATTTACGCGTATATACATAGTACACAACCTACATCTCGAATTTCAGTAAAACTCACTTGCCCGTTGAAAACGTCATAATCGAGAAATATTAACAAAATTGAAATTGTGGAACTCCATTTCGAATTAAATTGAAAACTGCTTTCCTTTTTGCAATTACGTTGCCCTGATTTTACACCTTCTCGTGTCAGAACAGTCTGTAGTATCTAGCTTTCCTAACACGTTTCAAATTAGTTAGCAGTTAGCAATTAGAAGTTAGTAAGGGAAAAATACAAAACTGTTTTATTATACACGAAATTTTCTTCTGCCATGCACTGTCAAAAATTAATGTTATAATTAGGTTATTTGTAACTGTTTCAAGAATGCTAAGTCTTACATACATAATAATAAAATACACATCGATTATTATTAAATAGAGCTGAAAATGGATTTATCTGAACATCGAAAACGTTCTGTTCGTTCTGTTGAATAATCCAACAACATAAAGTCAAAGTTTTGTTTTAAACGAAATTTCACTAACAGAAAAAAAATATCATTTACAGTTATCATCAAATGTCGATTTTAATCGGATAACTTGAATTTACAGTTAAAATACAATTATTTTTCAATGCAAAACCCTTATAAATCTTAGAAAAAGTGTTATTAACAGTAAATATCAACATGCATGTTAGTAAAATGTTTTTTTTTTAATATGATAAGAAGCCTTTTTACTGGGCGACAGCGGCCTCTATTGATTATGTCATAAAGTGCTGGAAGCATTAGGTGCTTATCTAACAGGACGTACGTGCAGTTTGTAATGGGAGCTGCCGAACAAAGAGTAGGATGTTGCCCACGGGTTTACCAATCCATTTTCAATTATCTACTGTCACAATTTAAAACGATGTGTGACATACTGAAACACATGTATTAAAAACTACAAAACTATTTGATAAACTTTATGGTGTCACTTGAAAAAACTAATAAAAAATTGTGGAAAATACCTATTCAAAAACCAAGAAATGTTTGTCGGGATTTTCCAGAATTTTTCTTAAATAATTTCTGATACAGATGTTTTAGAAGCATTTTCTACAAACACTACCCTAAAAACTGCAATCGTGTTCATTGTTGTGACTAACTGATTGTTGTCTTCTCAAGGAAAACGTTTTCTTTAAAACTGAGACATTGCCCTCTAACAATGAATTAGCTGACGTAGAATTGAATTTCCATCGACTACGAAAGGTTTTCAGGGATTTTCTCTATTTAGAGCTTTTGAAGAATTTCCACTAAACTAATTTTAAAACTTTTCTGGCAATATTTATTCTTAAAGATTAAACTTTGTTAATGAATATTCGTTTAAAAATTGTTAAAAAAAGCCTTTTTCAAAATTAATATTTTCCCGCAGCTATTCTATTTTACTATGATTTTATTTCTAAAGAAACGCACGTTTTTAATTGTAATTATTTTACTCACAACATTTATAATTGCATACCGAAAACATGATCCTTGTGACAAGGATGAGGAGGAAATATGTTTTCGCGTTAGTTACGTTTGAGAAAGCAGGCAAAATTTTACGGTAAATAAACGTGTCCGTATCATTATTGTGGCACTTGTCGCCTGTGTGTATAACCATAAGCTACGCACCAGTAATTTGAGCAGTATCATCAAAATCATGTTCAGCATACGCAATATGCGTAACAAATTAGGTAATTTACATGTTCGTTGTCGTCGCAATTTCTCCGCCGTGACAATAAATATAAGGACTCGTTTATTATTAGGATAATGCTGTACAATTTGCTTAAAAATACAGTATAAACATGGACCGCAAGTGTTACAAAGGCGTGAATGGTGACACCTAACCATTAAGTTCCATTTTTTAAGGTTTCTTTGAGGTTTGTATCTATTAGTGTGTTATTAATTGCATTGTTCAATTAAGTATATACGGATATGGTTCCAATAAAAGTAACATAGGTACAGGGTGCAACGTGACTTTGGAATACCCAATAGAATTCTATAGATTTCCTAGATGCTTGAAAATTGATACAGAATTTTCTCAAATGAGAAATGCCGTTTGATAATGAGAACAGTATTTTAGTTTCACTTAGACTTATTGTCCGTTTGATATTTCAACAAGTTTGACAGATGACCTGTAGTTTTCAGTGTTCCATGCAATTTAGCTATATTAGATATATTATCTTTAATAGACAGAAGAAAAATTCAAATACATGAAATGAGATCCTTCATAGCTACTGAAAGATGCAACAGAAATGGCAGGTTAAGAAACAGAGATATAGAAAAGAATTGAAATGTACTGCGAGAATAACAGACAATAGACAACCATGACGTAAACACCTAGAAAGAATGACACAAGAAAGAATACCAAAAATAGCTAGAAGATACAAGGGATATCGGACATGGAAGAAAACGATGGTTACCGGAACAAGTCATGGACCTGTACCATGAAAGAGAAGAAATAGAAGAGTTAATTTAATCCCGTAAAGAATTTCACAACTATAGAGGCATTTCCCTGCTCACTGTCCTAGAAGATCTTTATTCTGAAGAACTAGATACGTCTCACAGCACTCAAATGAAGCATCAGCTGGAAGAGGCACAAAGCGGTTTTAGGCAGAACAGAGGATTTAAGACGAAATATTTTTTATTAGATAGATTTCGGAGAAAACCGTTGAGTACCAGCAAGAAGACCATCTCTGTTTCCTAGAGTTGGCGTACGCATTTGATAAGGGGTCTCGAAACGAACTATTCAAAGAACCATATATCAGCGTTAGACTATCAATCGAATCAATCAAAAGCTTTACTGGAATTCCCAAAACAATGAAGAATCACAACAGTTTAGAACCAACTTAGATGTACGGAAAGGGGACATTCTATCCCTATATGTATTTACCACGATTATGAATGACATTGCAAAAATATGCAGGCAGAAAACTAAGGGTTTAAAAGTTGGCCACTGGATGTTGAACTAGTAGTATTCCCGGAAATAAAATACGCAGATGATGCAGTACTAATGACAAAAAATGAATCAGACCTACAATAGAGCCTAACCATATGGAAAATACGAAAATCATGGTCATCTCGAAACAAGCATAAACCCACGTACAATTACAAATTAAAACAGGTTCTCAATTTCAAGTATTGAGGTTCAATAATTTCACAGAGAAATCGATAAAAGAGTGAATGTCTTCGAGTCATAAATAAATTATTCATCTCCACGAAAACAATAAGTAGAGACTAACATAGCAGTGCAGGAAACAACTTTAATCCCTAGATTCACGTTTGAATCCAAAACATTGTTTTTAGGTTTATACAGAAACCACAATTACAGGCAAGGGAGATGAGATTTTTAAGAAAGGTCGAAATCGAAAACTATATTGTTCAGGATCAAAAACGGAGAAGTCAAAACTCCCAATCCATCTAGAACACGATAGACCAAGGCAGCTGCGATGGTTCGGCCACATCATCAGAATGGACTCGGACCCAAAGCTTGCTTGGAAAACCAAGAAAGAAGGACACAGAGGAGCAGAATGATCATAAAACCAAAATAAGAAGAGACAGTTACGAAAGTTCTTAGCAATCGTTGCGTTAGCTGGGAAGAGGCGATGGATAGGAAAAGGTGAATTATTTGCAATATCTACTTACACCATGGTAATAGACGACGATTAAGTAAGTAAGAACACAGTTAAATTGAAAGCACACTATTTTACGCTAACAAATAACTTTTCTTATTGATAATCATATATTTTATTTGGATAGTTACTTCCCTGAACACCTTCTTGCTATTTAAAGTTTCAACAAGGACTCCTTAATAATGAAAAAGTAGAAGAGGGTATTGTTTCCAAAATATTGGAAGTGTGTGCAAAGCGAAATCTCCTGGCAGACTTCCTGTTCTGTAGGAGGCGATTTCAGATGTGTGTAATCGCTTATATGCAGTAAAAAAACCACTGCGCCAGTTGGCCCAGATGGATTACAATTTCTGTTGACTTTATTATTATGCAAATTGTTTTTAGGACTTTAGATGATATTTTGGATATTATTGTTTTACGGATGAGGCATGGTTTCACTTAATGGCTTGTGCAGTGCGATCAACACAAGAGTTGAATGTCGAAAACAAAATAGATGCATAACTAGGTCACGCTGTCGGAGTTATTATTGCCAGACTGTCAAATTATAAAGCCCAATTCTGTCGCAACAATCAGTTAAAGTGGTTTTCAGCGAAGAATATACAGTGAGTCTGATTAATTCTTATGGCTGAAATGGTGTTATTGGAGCTGGTGAGTGGATTTATGTAGTACGGACTTGTTCTGATGTTATAAGGCAGAGTATGGACATCGAACCTTCTGCATGTTTAGGATAATTTTCCTAAGAAATTTAGTTATCCTGTACAACTTGCCGTAAGATAAGTGTATAATAAATAATTTACTTCATTCGAATGAATCCTGGATTAATTTTTTAAATAATATTTTAATCCACGAACAATGAAAAGTTGGGAAATATTAAGGAAAAGCTTGTGGGGATGGCAGTCTGCTTCTTATAGATATTCCAGGAGTAACTTGACTTATGCTATGGCTCTCTGGCTTGTTTTTGGAGTTGTATAAACATTTAAAGAATAGCTACAATAACTTGTTTGTGGTAATTGCATGTTCAAGTTCTTAGATTATTTGTAAATTAACATATTCGGTAATAAATATTTTGTGATATTTGAAAGTAATAACAATTCTATCAACTGAAGTTTACTGTTTAGTAGTTATAAAAAAGTTCTAAACGGAATGGTTTAAATAAAGACACATTATTGGTTTTCCAATGCTAACCTTCATATACAGTGGTCTTGGTCATATTATATTCATTCACAGAATAATCGAACATCCGAACAGAATATTTCTATAATTTATAAAATACAGCCTTCCATCCTGTAAAAATGGAAATATTTAACTATATTACGTTGACGGATAATTTCATCTATTTTCTGCTGTGAAACAATTAATGCTGTAAGGTAGCAACTTCAAATTTTGCGGTTCTTTTCAAAACAGCTTGATGAGGATGAACTCAAATACTTCCAACAAGGTAGAGCTCACACATCTTGCTCAACTGCAAAACAGAAGTATTACTGGGGATGCACATTCCCGTTTCTACCAAGTTGATAAAAAATGCTAATATATGCTTAGTACATTATAACATTTAGAATAGTGTCAAACAAGAAATTTGAAATAAAATTAGATTTGTTTTACTTCATCATAACCGTTTCGACAGTAAACTTAAAACAATTATTTTGAATGTAAATTGTCTCTCAACATGCACAACTTCATGTTACACCTAAGAGATTAGAGATTTTGATTTTTATTAGGCACTTCTAAATAATGTTTCTATTTCGAAATCACTTTCATTCGAAATACCCTCGTATTTACGTATATTTTTCTAAAGCAGTTCCATTTACACCTTTACTTTAATTGTGATCTATACCTCTAACCGCCGTTCAGAATAGAAAGTCAATTAGAGACATTGCATTGACTTTCACAACAGTAATTGGCGGGTGTTTTGTGGTAATTGTGCCTGTGCCTGCATTAAGCTGCTGGACATCAATCAAAACTTGTAAAATGAGTTGATCGGCAGAGTTTTCGCTCCAAATAAAAAATTAATGGGTGTGATAGAGAAAGAGATCAAATACCATAGTTTTAATTGTCTATCCTCGTGTGTTGTTTACTTAGTTTTATATGAAAATTATAAAAACGACTGCGGTTTACACGTTTAAAAGGTTTTCCGAGGTTACGTTACTTTCGGAGAGCCTTAAGAAATGGATGAATGTAGTTTTAAATAATTGCCATACGTGGTTCCTATAGCAGTTAAACATCTGAAGCACAAAGTATATGGCATACACTTGAAATAATAGAAAATAGTCGTATAATATGTTAGAAAATTAAGCAACAGACTAAGATTACAGTTCAACTTACTATTCAATTCACACCAACGACAATTGAATATTTATGTAATCTGGATGGGGAAGCTTAATTTATGAGCTCTCCATGCTGTAGAAACGTTTTCTAGAAAAGTTCACTACTTAGTATTCTTTCAAAGATATAACACCTTGTAAGTTTCCAAATTGACACTCAGTATATGAAGGGAAAGTAATTGGATAGAAGGTTTTAGAGTAACCCGGAGTTAAAATAGGAATATTCCAAAAACTGTAGCGACCTTAATTTTGAAACTTGACAGTTCTGCAAAAACTCAATTGATTTGCAATAGCGCTTTATATAGCACCACAGTTTCAAAATTACAGAATGCAAAAATGATATATCTTTTTTGGTTCTGGATATTTATACACGTTTAGTTACATGATAACTTTTTCAATGTCATCAAAATACACATCAACATACACACATCTGTACATATCCATGGATAGCCGATTCCTAAAAATCCGTTTTGGTTGGAGGAGGAGGTTGGATATTTCCATTAAAATTAGTGATGGGCAAAATCCAATGATTTCAATAATCGAATGATTTCAATATTCGAGATATTCATTCTAATTAATCATTCGAATCCAAAATGCGGTTTTCGACTGGATTCAGTTCTGTATTTATTTAAATGTCATGACAATGAAAGATTAACGTGCTTGTAAATGCCCTTTCATGATTTTCCGTGTTATATTATAAGTTATAAAATATTAACCACATTTCTAATTATTTTATTATAATTGATTAACAGTTTATATCTCTATAGGCATAATCATGATGACCAGCTTGGCCACTACATTTTTTAAGCGAAAAGGTAATATGAAAACCCGGACGTAACTGAATAAGATTAAAAAATTTGGTTTATTTGATATTTTTAAAGAGTGATATAAATTACTGAAATTGTTTTATTTAATTAATTATCTAGTGTATGACAATCATATATTTAATTGAATAATAGTCAATCAAACAATTCTATAATTAATAAGTTTGAATTTAAGTATAAAAAAGTATAAATAAATAATCGTAATTAAAGCTTATCCGGTTCCAAATTATAAAAAGTTATTTTGCTATCCCGGCTGCACATATGACCCCATCACACGAAACATGTGAAATGTATTACTTTGTAGTTTATCTTTTAGTATCTTCTCGAATTACAAATTCATTCGAATACTACTCAAATTTATAGCTATACAAACAATATTTCAAGTACTAGCTAAGAAGTTTTTATCATTCGAGCGAAGTAATCGCATCTCGGAGATGCATGCATAACGAATATCTCGAATTGTTGCATTCGAAATGCACGCGCCACTAAACGAACGTATTCGAGAAGTTTTTATCATTCGAATGAATTACTCGCATCTCGGAGATGCATACGTAATCGAATTTCATTCATAATCGAATTTCATTCGAGAAGTTTTTATCATTCGAATGGATTGTCCGCATCTCGGACGGAGATGCATGCATAATCGGAGATTTCGAATTGTTTAATTCTAGATGCGCGCGCCACTAAACGAACGTAGTTCGAGTAGTTTCTATCATTCGAATGAATTGCTTGCATCTCGTATATACATGCATAAACATATTTCGAATTGTTTCATTCGAGATGCGTGCGCCACTAAACAAACATAGTTTGATAAGTTTTTATCATTCGAGCGAAGTAATCGCTTCTCGGAGATGCATGCATAACGAATATCTCGAATTGTTGCATTCGAAATGCACGCGCCACTAAACGAACGTATTCGAGAAGTTTTTATCATTCGAATGAATTGCTCGCATCTCGGAGATGCATGCATAATCGAAGATTTCGAATTGTTTCATTCGAGTTACGTGCGCCACTAAACGAACATAGTTCGATAAGTATTTATCATTCGAGCGAAGTAATCGCATCTCGGAGATGCATGCATAATCGAATATCTCGAATTGTGGCATTCGAAATGCTCGCGCCACTAAACGAACGTATTCGAGAAGATTTTAACATTTGAATGCATTACTCGCATCTCGGAGATGCATGCATAATCGAATGTTTCGAATTGTTTCATTCGAAATCCACGCACCACAGAACGAACATATTCTAAAAGATTTTAACATTCGAATGAATTACTCACATCTTGGAGATAATCGAAAATTTGGAATTGTTGCATTCGACATACGTGCGTCGCTACGATCGTATTGAGATACGCCCAATACTAATTCTTCTTCTTCTTAAGTCCTTTATCTCTTACGAGACGTAGCGATCTTCGCTCCTATGTTTGTGTTGCACGTTTAAATGGCTAATTAAATTGCTAAATTACATTAATTCTTAAAAGCAATGAGAAAAGATAAAGGCATTAAAATATCTTTGAGAATTAAGGCTGTTTAAAATTTTGTTTGCGGTTACATATCAAATATATTATAAAATAAATAATGCAATGGCATATTTAAAATAAAGTAAATCCTTTAGTTAACCCATCCCGGCTTCCGGGTATTTCGTATTAAACGAACAGGACTCTTTTATATTTGTCCATTATTCTGCGTTTAATAGATATGCATGTGGGTATTTCCCCGTCAACAATGTCAATGAAACAGGATCATAGTGATTCCGCTTGTGAATAGTTTACATAACATTTACTTGCAGTTTACATGTAGTTACTTCTTTTTTCCAATCCACGATATGTAATTTATAACGTGGCATGAAATCAGGACTTTTTTATATTTTAACAAATTAAATTTTTAATGGTTAAACTATATTTAGTTAGGTATTAATAGCCTACATTTTCACTACATAGTTTTTATAAATTTATTAACAAAAAAGCTTATGTCGTTGTATACAGTGTGTTTATCCATTGGCGTACAAACAATGTTATTCCTATAGAAAAAAGATAACGAAAAAATAATAAAATATGTTATGCAAAGTTTCCTCTTTCTTCAGAAAGTCATCAAATTTCAAAATTGGAAATAGGAAGGACAGAGAAAAATTGAAAATAAGGTTGTAGAATGTAAGGGTTGAAGAATTGTAAATAGAGTTTGCTGCTATGGATGTCCTAAAAATTAGTTTATGACAAACTTTTTGTTGTTTTAATCTCCTTAATTTTTTTCGCTAATCTTTAGAAAGTACCTTCGGCAGTATTGTAAAATATCGCAATCCAAATGAAATTGTAATATGGCATTCTTTGAGAGTTTCTTGCTGTCGTATATGCACTTGCTGGCGCTATGGAAAACGTTCGCGGAATATGGCGATATACAAATGGTTTTTAGGGTGTGCAAAGAAAATGCTAATGGCAGCTCAGCTGAATATTCTAGAAGGTTTCTAGCTCGTCGCCAACCTTCCAAACCTGTATTTGCAAGGTAACATCAACGGCTAAGGGAAACTGGGCAAGTAAGACCAAAAAACCAGAATGCAGGCTGCCCTCTAACTCGTCGCACCGTTCAGTTGTAAGAAACAGTTCTCCACGCCGTATGCGAAGAACCCTAGTTCAGTACCAGAGGTATTGCTTGTAAGTACCAATAAGACTACCCACCAAATTTTCTAGAGCGATGATCAGTAAACATTTCGATGAAGCAAAGTACAGTCTTTCTTACCTAGCGACCACTTGCAAAGAGTAAAGTATTGCTGACTAGGATAGTAGAAGAATCAACCTTCCACTCGAATATTTTAGATACTGATGAGGTAACAATTACTAATCACAGAGTATTCAACGCCTACAACATTGATTTTAGTTGGGAAAAATTAGAATTGCCACACACTTTACCCCATCGATTACATGATACTGACTATCTAGACTTTCAAGATACTTTCCGAGCATGATGGAGGAATTCCCATTCGTCCCAACCGGACATACCAGCATGATGGAGCGTCGGTTCATAGCAGTCGTTAAGGTACAGAATGGTTGAACGCCAATTATTCCCTGCGGTGGATATGACGTGGTGCCATTATAATCCAACGGCCTCTACATCTCCGAGTTACAATATTTTGTATCCTTGTTGCTTGAGGAGTTTAAAACAGACAGAGTTTGCCAAACGCTCTATCAAAGTGTGGCCGATTTTCAACGAAAAATACTAACTGCTGGACTGGAAACGCACTACAAATGCCTTGAAATGTTCAAAACTCAATTCCTCTTAGAGCTACGCATACCTGGACATAAATGATAACCAGTTTGAACATTTAATATAAAATCCCATTGGTATAGAGTCGCTGTTGTTTTTATCTTACTGATTTATTTGATATGTTTAGCAACGTTGCTA
This sequence comes from Limonius californicus, assembly GCA_014611495.1. Taxonomy (NCBI): domain Eukaryota; kingdom Metazoa; phylum Arthropoda; class Insecta; order Coleoptera; family Elateridae; genus Limonius; species Limonius californicus. The sequence goes on along the minus strand of JABXWE010008746.1, from coordinate 924 downwards.
ATATATGCTGATATATGTTTTCCTAAAGACGAACACTACACCCATTTCAATGTACGTGTACACATCCTGTATGACAAAATTTGTCACTTTTCTCGTACAGTGGCTTTACATTGCGTTTAAACATTTTTTACTATTAAAGGATTTTTGGTTTCATATCGCACGTTATTGGAGACGAGGGACATCCGAAATACCGGCATACCAAAACAGACATGGGAGGAATGGGCCCGACGAAAAGAGGATATCCGAAGAGAGGCCAGAAGAATATACGAACTTCGGGAAGATTCCGACCACGATTCGACCGACGATGACCAGCCCAACGGAGACGAAGCAGAAGACAGAGAGCGCGACTGAACATTCAACCCGGACGTGAACGGCCACCTACGAAAGGCAATCAGGACGGCACATCTCCAGTAGTTAGTTAGGTATTATACACCTAGGCTAGGAGCATTCTGTTACTCTTACACACTCAATAGTTAAGACATATGAACATTGTAAAGCTCGACCCCCAAGCTCTTGGGTTCAGAGGCTCAATAGCGAATAGTTCCTAGGAAATTCCGATAGGTGCACTCTGTAACCGTAGAAAGATGATAAATGTGAAAAAGAAAATTGTGAAACTTTGCTATCAAAGTTAGTAGGCTCAACTGCTTAAGAGCATAACGGTCCCGGATGCGCACTCAACACCCATTGATGCGTATCTTACTAACTACCTGGTGTTGCAACAGCGGTGTCTGGCGGTATGCACTGCGGACATGCTAACGTTGTGCAATGCCCCACCCGATCCTACCCTATCCCGAACATTCCTCCCTACCTTACTGGCATGGGGTGGGCCTGGCGTATCCAGGATCGGCCTTCGAGTCAGCTCCATGTCAGAGATGATGATGATGATGATGAAATTAGGAATGTTTGGCTGCTTTTGAACCAGAA
>JABXWE010008745.1:0-11808 GCA_014611495.1 Limonius californicus | reverse complement strand
CCCCCAGTCGGCTCCCGAGCGGACTCCTCCGCCGGCGGGTGTACTCCTCCCACCTCTCCTCGGACCTCCCCCATCCCACCCTTCCTCGCGCCCAGCCCTCCCATGTCTCCCCGGGCATGCCGGCGACCTGCACATCCCCCCCCTCCAATGATGCACTCCACGCGCAGCACGATCCTCCGATCTGCATGTTTCCGCCCGCATGGCACACTCCAGCTGTAGAGGACGGGCGGACGGTCCTCCCAGAATAGGCGCCCAGCGTCCATCTCGTGATGCAGCGAGCCGCCCAAGACAGCAGGTACATAACCGACCCCCATCACAGGAACATCCAATACAAATCGTAGCAGCACGTTGACATGCATGACCAATAAAACATTGCTAAGTAATTAATCAATTAATCAAGGAATTTGTTAAGTAAAGGCGAGGAAGCTCTATGAAGCCACAACATTACTAAGTGAGTAAGCAGTTTAGCAAATAATTAGTTAAGTAAAGTCGACTAATTTCGATGAAAGGAGTCTGGATTAGAGGAGATTAAAGTTACAAAGCGCGTCCCTCCCTTTTCTCGTTTTCTATTAGAATACCAGTGCTACCAACTACTGCTACAGACTACCAGGCCTACATAGGCCTGAGACACTTAGCTTTTAATGAGCCCTCGGTGTTATTTTGGTCGGTGTCGAGCGCTGGTCCGTCCCCTCCTGATGGAACACCCTGTAGAAGTAACATTGGTTCTCTCTCTTTCGTCCACAGGTGGATGTACGCGCACTTGCACTCTATTTATTGCCCCCACAATTGTTGTATTTTTAGTCTATTTGAAATATGCACCGGAACTTTTGGGGAGCACTGTATTGCAATCTATTTTTAGCTCCACGCAGGTATAGCGTCGGGGTTTGTGGCTTCCGCTGGCACCGTTCACGACGGAATTCTAGCAGAATTTACCCGATGCTGTAATCCGCCTAACACTTAATCTGATCCAATTTGATCTAAACAACTTGTTTTTTTTTGTTTTGTTTACAAATTTGCGAACTAACAGCGGATATGAAGCATGCATATTCACCAAATAAACTTAATAAGCCTATTTGTAGCGACTTTGAAACTTTCTTTGCGGAACGCGGCCCGATACCATCCGCTGTGCTAGGCTGCCGGGCAAAGAGTCCGAAATGTAAAAAAAACATGTTATGGCTTTTTAAAAATTGAAGTTCTTTTTTATTTTTTTTATCTTCTTGCCACCTGGAAGTTTTTAAACGCATCACCTAAAGTTGATTCTTCTTCTTCTTCACGTGCGTTATCTGTTCCGGACGTTCGCGATCACTAGACAATCTGGACTTTGTTGACGGCTGTTCGGAAGAGGTCTGTCGTTGTCACTCAAATGAAAATTTGCTTCGTCGGTCATTAACAAATTGTGTATTGCTTCTCGATGCCGATTTCTCGCTTCCTTATCTCGATTGCTAAGGTGCTATGCTATTTGGTATTTGTAAGAATGAAATTTTAAATCATTATGAAGGATTCTATGAGGACTTCCCTTAGATATACCTAGAGCAAGTGATTGCCGATTGGCAGACCTCTTAAGACTTCTTGTGAAAGCAGTACTCACTCGTTCAATATTTGCAGGCGTACGAACCGTTCTTCTACGTCCAGGTTTTTTGCCCATAGGCAATTACCCCCATTATTGTTACCAAACTGCCGTCGAAATGCTCGCCGAACTTCTTCTACTGAACCAGTTCTAATGAAGATCTCCACGAAAAATACACATTGTTGCACTGAATAATCCATAATTTATCAAAAATTCTAAAACTCTGATGGAGAAATTATCGTTGGTGACACTGCCACGGATTTATGACGGTAACAATTGATTAACTGCTATTAGATAGACACCTAAGTAGTAGATAAAATGTAATCCCAAAGACCACTTCTTTTAACCTACTGAAGAAAAAACTAAACACGTACTTTGCTTAGATTTGAATCGAATATCAAAATGGGTGGCCTAATATGGGGAACCCTGTATAAATCGTACAAATTGCCTAATCACCAACAGCTATTCGATGAAGACAAAAAAAGAACAAAATTTTATGAAATTTTTTTTAATTTGCTAAATGAACATGAATACTTTTTAAATAATATAGTTTTAAGTGATGAAGCAACTTTTACAATAAATGGAAAAGTCAATTCACAAAATTTTCGGTTAGTATTATTATTCCTCATCTATCCACTATCCATTATCCTGCTAATCTTATTCCTTAGATATTGGTCCCGCACTAACCGCCATTTACAAAACTTAACTCACAGTCAATACACTGGGATAGTTAGCGTATGGCTAGGAATAGTTGAAAATAAGCTTATCGGTCCATATTTTATTAATGGTAATCTCAATACAGCTAAATGTTTAGAGCTGTTCCGGCAATAGATAACTTAAACATCGACGACCAGTGGTTTCAGAGGGATGGAGCCCTTCCGCATTCTACGAATGCTGTAAGAAACTTTCTAAACGACAGGTTTCCAAGACGTTGGACAGTGAGATTCGATCCCGTACCGTGGCTTCCGCGTTCTGCAGATTTGTCGCCCAATGACTTGTTTGCTTGAGGTTACCTGAAATCAAAAATTTATACAAATATTCCAATACAAAGTATTGATGAATTAAAAGAATACATACGTACCGAATCCAATAGGTTGAATCCTGACTTTCTTGCTAATGCTGTGCGTGCTTTTCAACACCGTTTAGGTTATTGTTTAGAAGTACATTTGCATTTCCGTTTTCTTTTGTTGATATTTAATGTTTTACAATAATAATCGTTGTTGTTGTTCCACTAATTTTGATTTACCTATTTATAAACACCGCATCGAACGTAACCTTCATACTAAAATAATTTACAACTACAGTGACGTTTCTGTATGCTTATGATTTTTTAGTTTTCTGTGTAGTTGGTTGCCTACATAATAGGCGTAATTGATGCGTTTTTTACAAGTATACATAGACAATTACATGTACAATGTATACTAAAACGAAAAATTCCCTGTATGATCACTGCGTGGTAACATTAAATCCGCACCTCGCTTCAGCTTAGAGGATATTCGTATAGTAGTTAATTAGTAAGTTCGCAAACGCTATTAATTAGTTATTTCGCCAAAGATATGCCAAAGCCTATGCCTCGCCCTGATCACTGCCCCACGAAGACTGTCCCGCTGATCCCGCTCAACACTCCGCCACACGGGCTTTCCTTCAAACTTTTATCATTCTTCCCAGCTGTTATAAGTGACGTATATTTAGCCAAATATTTATCTCTTGAGCGCACATTTAAGTAATAGTCACAGCAGCCAAAACGCGTTGCCTAACAAAGTAATTAATAATATTTCTGCATTGTATTTTAAACATTTTGTGCAAAAGGTAGATTATCTATAAAACTTTCTAGAGTTATTTGAAGAATTTCCAAATACCGTTGCGCAGTTAAGTTTCCATGAAATGTTATAGGATCAATTACATGATTTCCCAATATTCCACATAGAAAACTAAAGCCGAAGCAAACTTAGTTTCGCCGTGGAATTACGGCTTCTGGATTTTCCTGAGCTGAATGGTGCTCGTTATGTCGATTAAATAACCCACAGTTGGAAAAGTAGGATTAGTCGGTCCATAAAACGTGATTGATAAAATCACCACTTTGTGTTATTTTATTAATAAATCAGCTGCGAATGCAGCTCTACGAATATGATTACTTGGTTTTAATGCCTGAACAATGTGGTATTCATAGGGGTGAAACTTGTGCTGCTTCAAAATCCTCGATGCTTTAGACTACCGAGTTGGACTGTTCGGATTAGCCGCCACACCAACTACATCATCTGCACCTATCACATGGGTTTCTATTGGGTTTCTTAAATATCTATATTCATGTATATTTACATCTAATCTTTTAAAAATTTTAATATCCGGTTGTCTTCTCTTCAGAAAGTTGTTGACGTATGTTTGTGCAGTAAGACGGGAGTTTTTGTATTATTTCACGAACGTACAAAATATATCGTATTGTTCATTTGTTAAAACGTTTAAATAATTTTTAAAATAATTATCATCACCACTTAATAACATAGCAAACGAATACTACCTGAGAATTTAAGACAGTACTTGAGAATCTAATAATTTAATATGACAGTTCACTGCGCTATAATACATTTTATTTTATTGTTTATTTATATTCATACCTGTATATGATTTAAAATTAAAACATTTAGTATTTTTAAAAAGTTTTTATTCATACGTACAACGTACATCTAAAAACCAAAGACACTGAGCCATTGAATGGAAAACTGGAAATAATGTAGCCACGACTCCGTCTAAAACCGACACGTTGATTCCTACTTGATATTCAGTGCTAATCTAAACTCGATAGCGTTAATACGTTTTACTCGACAGCAAATTTTGAAGTTTGGGTGGTAGTGACGCATTACAAAAATGGTACAAACAATTCTCGAGCAGCCTTACGCGATTAGATTTGGCGCCAAACCCAACGAAAACGCAACAGAAACTTATAATAAATTAAAACGGACTTACGCAGAGCATGCTCTATCGAGGGCACAGGGTTTTAGATGACGTAAAGCATTTGTGGATGCCTGTAAGAGTGTGGAAGACGAACCTTGTTCTGGAAGACCTCGCACGTCAAAAAGTGATGAAAATGTTACCAAATTGAGGGTCCTCATGTTTGACAGTTAGAATAATTGCTAGTAAGTTGAATTTGAATCACCAAATCGTTCACGACATTTTGACCGACGATTTGGGTATGCAGAAAATTTGTACAAGCTGGTTCCATAAAATATCACCAACGAACAAGAATGCATACGTTGACCTCTTTGAGTCAATGTCTTATTTTCCCCAAGCTCAAATTCCACTTGAAAGGTCGTCATCTTAGAACTGTGGACAACATCCAAAAAATCGTAACGAAGCAGCTGATGGTACTCTCTGCTGAAAGCTTTCTTTGAGGGAGATAATGTTGTTTCGTAGATTAGTTGTTAATAAAAAAAATATAGGAACAATCTCATTATTTTTAACACACTTCGTAGGTAGTTATACATCGTTACAAATAGAATAAAAAGGTAGTCATGTACAAATTTAATATAGCGTGCATTTAATACAAGAAAGTTGCTACCAATATCTCAGAACCGTCATCTTGAATTTTATGATGACATCATTAAGTGTGCCTAATCAAACCAAGTAACTCTTACATAAAACATTTTTTCATATCTTTCATAATTATGGAAGGGGCGGGGAAGGCTCAGTGGTAAGAGAGCCTAGCTTTGGATGTAATAGTCTAAACGCTTCCCGGTTCGAATCACTCCAGGGTCGGAACATTTTTTAATTACCTGGGTGATCGGTACTGGGACCCGGTCTCCATTTACCTTGGGGATCAAATTAATGGCACTCCTCGCATTAGGGTCACATTAGAGGAATAACAAGACCACAAACAAAAACATCCACACACCAGACAAATCAAGCATGGTTACGCACCAATACGGTAACCCGCAAAGGCGGGCCCTGTATTGCATAGCACAAACTGGCTTAGCTTTGTCTCACACCGCTTCGACACTGCGCAAGCGGTACAAACGAGGATCATGATAATGATGATGATGAATTGTTATAATTACGGAGACATCTGACTTAGAAAATAGCGGGTTTTTAAATGAATTTCTAAATTTTTTTGAATTTTAAGTGTTTCCCAATGAAATCTGAATCAACATTCAAAACTATACAACTTTACCCATTCAAACAAATCTCTATATTTAATAATACGAAAGTTTCTTATGATAACCTATTTAATCTGGCACACTCAGTATATCTTACATCAAACACATATTGTTTTCTAAAAAAAGTTATCGTACAAAGCGTATGGAGTAGCCCACGAGCTCAGCTGGTTAGTAACATTTCCATTATTTTATAAATCAAGTATTTCACCTTACGAATGGTTATAGATAATCAAATTATCGTATACATTTTAAATATTTGTTTAATTGATATTATTTTATACAGCTATTGTAATTCGCTTTTCTTTTAAAATGATTTAAATATGATAAAATAGCTTCTATCTTCTAGTATTTCTGAATTTTTAAAATCATGTTAACATAAACTTTTAATTATGATGAAAATATATGTTTGAAAAATCTAAAACAGCGTTCTCTAATAACGCCACTTGGTAAACAAGTCTAAATTGATTTCTGTTTTAACGTCAGCTTTCATCACCAACATCTTTATTTGCGAAGCAGAAACTTTTATCCACAGTAAGAAAGGATTATGAAAAAAAGCAGAAGTGCTAGTAATAAAGTGCTTTTCGTTTGAAATATTCAGCTAATTTAAACGCTGTTGGGACTGAAAATATTGTTGTTTGTAATGTGGACCTTTCTAAAATTTAATTTAATGGCCTGTTTACTTTTTTCGGTTATTGAAAACGGTAGAGCGGAAAACGTTTTCGTTTGTTACGTCAACTTTATCGATTCTTCATAAAACATTTTATGCTTGTGAAGCCACTAATCATTTTCTCATTCTCAAGCAGAAAGCAGTGTGTTCCTTGTAGGGCAGGGCTTCGTTACCCTTTGGTTATAATCATCACATTTACACATTTCATTTCGTGTCTTCGCGGACCAACCTCTTTCTCTGAAACAATGTGGTTGTAAAATAACTAGATTCTTGTTAAAATGATTTCTAGAACCAGATTCTTATTTATTAAAAACAAAATGTACATTAATAGGAGCTTTTATTACAACAAACACGTGCAACTGTTATAACAAAAATAGCTTGGATTTTTATTGTGTAATATATCTAAAATTAATAATTTTGGTTTCATGTTAAAATTCTGTAGTCTTTAAATATCAACACGGAAACGTGAACATCAATACAACGAACATATTCGATATGTTAGCTATTCAAGCAGTAGATTGTTAAATGTCTTTTCTTTGAAGCAGACTAGGTAATGATTACCTTTCATACATCAGTCCACTATTTAGTGTTTAAAAGGCTTCCGTTAAAGCTTGGTAGCTGCAGCTTTGGAAACTCGAAACTTGCAACAAAGTAGTTATTATGCACTTTAATCACGTACTCAGTATTAATTTTATAATAACTAGCTTTAGCTTAGACGCATTCAACTTCAAGGGTTACTAAACTATAATTTTATTCTCAGAACTAAAAAGGCTCTGAATTAAGATTGCGAATTTTATTAATACAAAATCAAAGCCTGGGACAACAAAAAACAAAATTATTTAACCACCTTGGAAATAACTGTTAGTTTCATAGAAAAAGCAATTTCCATAAGATTAAGGTACTATTGTAATATTTACTAATACACTGTACTGCTACTACATACATTAAAAATACAAGAACTTTAATATTTTATAGGGTTGCTCCCTTGATGTTTTGCAAGGTATCGCATTATAGTTGTAACTCATCCCCTGAAAATTATTCGGTTTCTTAAGTTATCCTAGAACTTTGTTCTTAGAAAATGATGGGATGTACCTACAACCCTCTACAGACTGACCCTCCATACTTTCTTTTCTAACCTAACCACATTTCTCATCCACAACTGTATAATTAGCAATTCAAGCAATTTTTAGCCTAAAGGGTAGGTAGAAGTTACTCAGTTAATCAAAATTATTATTTGCCCCAGGAAGTACCTTTTTCTCACAAAATAAATTTTACAATGAAGCTTAAAGGAAAAAGTTAATGATTACTGGAAAATGTATAGAAACCAAAACTCTTGGTTGTATATGATCGGTATGTATATATAAAATATAACGTTTTCAATAGAAGTGCGAATAGCAGGTTTTCTGTTTTCTTGCATTATTATAAGCACACAGCAGCAACTATGAAAGATTTTAGTTTACAGTATACTAAGACAATAATTATACAAAACAATAGCGGCGTTTTTACTAATTTCTATTTTGATCTAGTGTTATAATTCGGCCTGTTGCCGGGTAAACTCAGAGCCAGGGCTCACTGGGAATAAAAATTATTTATCGGATTCACAGTTTTATTCCTATTTATTTACAATTCTACCTTAAATTAAAATGCTGGATGTAAATATATATACAATAATAACACTAAGATACTGGATGTGAATATATATACAATAATAAAACAAAAATACAGTATTCTAAAACGGAAAATCAACGCTGCCTTGGTCCGGCTCTGGAATGTAGCTGATTTTGAACTCGGACCGCGCGGGTCAATGGACAGCGGCTCGAGGTAGTATTGTGGCGACCAGCTGGAAGGCACGTTCGCCTCTCTGAAGGCCAATCAGCTATTAACAACTAAAATTTCTGTTATTGTAATGGAAGAAACGGGGTTACTCGCGGCAACTGGAATTCTCGCAGCTCCCTTGAACTCGTTTTCTCGATTACCTAGCAATGTATGTAATTCGTTCCGGTTATCTATAACTGGAATAAAAGTGATATGCATTTTCCGGCGTTGCAGTGGCCCTCGCCGGTCTCGATCGCGGCACTGTGGAATGTTCGTGTTTTCGCCAGTATTGTGTAGTCGTTTAGAATTATTAAAGCGGGCACTAATTGAAAGCGCGGGTCGCCCCAGTCTAACAAAATAGTGTTGCGATATCTGTAGTAAATTCTTTAAACTACTTTCAATGCTGTGTCTTCCAGGTCAGGTGAAAATACGTAAATACGTTTTAAATGTTCGAGAGAACTAAAGGCAGGCCTCCACTAAACAAAAGCTCGGGTTGCCCCAGTCTAACAAAATAGTGTGGAACGGAAATCATTTACAGGATTATCCTGTCAGAGAGCGGGTTTCCCCAGTCTAACAAAATAGTGTGGGACGGAAATCATTTACACGATTATCCTGCCAAAGAGCGGGTTTCCCAGTCTAAGTGAGGGTGAACGGAAAGCGATTTCTGGATTCCACGTTCAAAGCGCCGGTTTCCCCAGACTAATTCAGTGTTGACTGGATCTGTAGGATTTTCAGGTATGCGGTGAACGGGGTTTAGTTAAAGGATTTGGTTAATACGTTCAGGTTACTGGACTGGCTTTTAGACTGGTTTCTAGGCTGGACTTCTTCCTCTGGGCCTCGACTCAAAAGTTTCGGACTGGTTTCTGGACTGGTTTCTAGACTGGACTTCCTTCTCCGGTCTTCGGCTCCGAAGATCTGGTTTCTGGGCTAGACTTCTTCCTCTGGACCTCGACTCAAGAGTTAATGAATTTTCTTCAAAAATTCATTTTTATGTTGCTGGTCCGGCTGATCTCACTCGTTCTGGCGTCTGTCGGGCCGGGTACAGAGTGGGATCGCGCATCGGTTTACGACTACCAGTGCCACCAGCGCCTTTCCGATGAAACAACAACGCGGAAAGTTTCTAAATAAAACGGATTCTGGCCGGGAACTTCGTTACACTAGTGTTCACCGAGACCTCGATTTGAAACTCCCGAAGTAGCACAACTAGGTTTAGCCAATATTGGCGTCCCTTTATTGACTTTATATCGGAAATGTTAATGTTTCGTTGGACATATATAGTAGCCAAAGTTTAACCAACATACCGCTTACCATGTTAGGTAAAATATGTGCAGAGTTCCTTGGCAAAACCTAGTTCGTTTATGTTTGCCATGTACTGGCAACATAAGTATCGCCAATATAAGCCCGCTACCTTTAGGAAATTGCAAAAATTGACTCTACATAACTTTGATATGCTAATTGTTGTTGGTAGCATTTATTTCAAATTATCACCATAAATTTCAACTAGCTACTACATGGCCTAAATATATGTACTTTCTGTATAATCAATTAAGTCATGTTGAGAACAATACTGCCGTCCTAAGAAAAAAAGCATTAAGTACGTAAAACGCCATTTTAAGCTAGGAGCAAGTTAGGATTTAACGTTTATTCGGGGCGTGTTCTCTCCTATAATAAGATACGCAAGGATGAAAACCGTCAATATGTGTACGAATTATCTCTTTTATCTGATTTTCGATTTTCATGCCTGCCCCTGCCATCCGGTTTTGCAGCACCATTGCTCTGGGTAAGCACACCGTGGGCTACGGTGTTATTATTTTTAGACAAACCTAATGTGGTTAAGAAGAACGGTTTACAAACCTGAACTCTGGAAGCTCCAATTTTTAAATAGTATTCAAATGTATTTTGCCTTATAGAGTCCTCAGCAGCTGCCCTCTGTGACGTTTAACAGTCGCACTGAGATCCTATACGTGTACCTGGAGAACCGAGAACGGGGGGGTCAGCGACTGACCCCAGTCTTTTAAGTCTCAGTTGTAGTGCTTTCTTAACCTATTCTATGAAAATGTAAGGCGATAGTATATATACAGGTTGAAATGAGTTTAGTAAAGTGTATTTTATCTTCTAATATTTATTTTTACTCAGATTGATTGCATTTGATGCATGTCCTGATTGTCGTCTGTTGTTCTTCGGCGGTATGCTTTGGGCAAATATAATTTTGGCAATGAGTGCATGCTTTCATATATTTTCTGTCAGCTGATTGCGGACTAACGAAACATCTACCTTTCCTAGGTAGATCTTCAACAGCTTTACGAGTTGCAATTCCTCGTGGTTCTCTGATAATTTTACCTCTTGAAATGGCCCCACTTCGATTGCATTCGTAACCAAAAATCTTGAGAGCCGTAACATAAACATTTGGTAAACCGGAATAATTAGAACGACTTTCCATATTTCCTTGACATAATTCCTTGCCTAGTTCTTTCAAAAACAGCTTTTTGCCGGACCTTGTTTTAGGGTGTTCATCTGCCCAACTTGTATTTGCTTTTGTGAAAATTACATACGCGTTATAAGCCCCTATGTCTATCAAATTAAAGAAGCACGCCATGGGCCATCTTCTAGTTCCCCGACGACAACTATATGCTCGAACACATTTATCTAGATTATCCACCCCTGCTTTTGTTGAATTATAATACATTATAATTTCTGGTTTATCTTCTAGTACATTCATGTCTCTGTGCTGTGAAGATAAAACAGTAACAACTTTGTTTTGTTTAGGTACATAACTAACTAAAGTTTGTTTATCTCTGAATGCAAAACGAATAGTTGCTGGTGTAGATTTTTTCAAAGTCTGCAGTCTTAGTTCTAGTGGAACGTCTCTGCGTGTGTTGAGTATTGTTCCAACAAGGGTGATATTATTTTCGAGCAGTTCATCAACAATAGAAAGACAGGTAAATTTCCTATCCATTGTGATGTTTCTTCCCGTATTCTTTAGTTTTGCTGCTGTTACTAACCATTTTACTATTTCTGGACCACTGTTATAACTTTTAGGTTGATCTTCAACCTTCCCAACATATGGCTCTGCCGCAAAACAGTAATAATTTTCTGAGTCACACAGAATATTTGCCTCAATCCCATATTTTCCAGGTTTTGTAGGAATAAACACACGAAATTTACATCTGCCGTAGAAAAAAACACTTCTTGTCCCTCAGTAGGATCTTCACCTTCCGAATCAGAACTTCCTAAATTAGTATTTACATCGTCCATGTATAAGTCATCATTATAAAGAGCTTCTTCTAGCTCCTTATCTGTCAAGTATTTTCTACTCATGGTGAAATACCTAATATGCACCATAGCAGTAAAATATATGTATTTTTTCTGTGCAAAAACACAAGAACCAAGATTCAGTAAGCATTAGTCACAATCGGAGTCTATTTCCGAATTGTATTGGTTAGTAGGTACTACTTGACACCCAGGCCTTCTACACTTTTCACATAAGTTACAAAACTACAGTATTTTCCGCCTAAATCATACAAAAAGGAATACCATCTGACTGCAGCGCTAGCGTACAATATTAACTTGGAGCGCGTCTCCGAGGATTTTATTTTTTTACGCCGATG
>JABXWE010008726.1:0-62576 GCA_014611495.1 Limonius californicus | reverse complement strand
AAAATTTACCAATCTACCATTATACTGAGCTAACGGATCATTTTGAAGTACACCACAAGTTCACTATCCTGTATTTGAACAACTTAGTATACGAGCTCTAGTACGTTGATTAAACGTTCTAACCAGGTGTTTTTTGACATTTTCTTTAAACCGTCTTGAATATAGCAAAAGTATTAAGGCGATTTTTGTATAAGCAAATCTTGCAACGGTAAGAAACTACTAACTTTGATATAGATTCCTCATGCTCGAGCTACCGTGGTTGTTTGAATGAATTTAATTTTGGAGGCAAATTTCTTCTAAATTTGTCACCTGGCGCCCAATTTTACATTAAAGTAGCAAGTCATAATTCTACTATAATTAAAAATTACAATTGCAGTTGTAGTGGTATAAATATTTAATAGTTAAAAATTTAATTTATTTATTTTGGTCGAATTGAATAATTATAATAAATTGACATAAGCTAACTGGTTTTAGTATGTATGTAAATATTATAGCAAAATGACGCTGCCAATGTGGGGTGATCATTTTAATTATTTAAATTGAAAAAATTATAACAATATATATATATATATATATATATATATATATATGCTGTGATTGGCTTCCAGGTATTCTTCCGCGTAGTAACTTCTTGGTCCTGGGATGGACCGGGATGGTTGTCTTGACGACGTTTCGGCAAAATCACATTTGCCATCTTCAGGTCTTGTCGGATAACTTTCCGCTTGTGCTTCTTGTAATACGACTGTTGAAGTTCGTTTCTGCTGGAGCTATATATACTTCTCGACCGTTCCGTGCGGTTGCGCTTTGTTGATTTAGTACTCGGTTGCGTGTGACGGGACCGGCTGTGGCTGGAACGTTCTGATTTTGTCGTAGGGCTGTTCGAAGTTTCTTCATTTCTTGGTCTACGTTTTCTGGGTCTGCGAGTCTTTGAGAACGGGTGACCAGGGTTTTAACCACTGATCGAAGTTGTGCCGGATGGTGGTGTGACTCCGCATTGAGATAGCGGTCTGTGTGGGTAGGTTTCCGGTACACCGTGTGACCCAGGTTTCCGTCCGATTTCTTTTTGACCAAAACATCCAGGAACGGTAGTTGGTTTTCTGATTCCATTTCCATCGGGAATTAGATTTTCGGGTGGAGACTATTTAGATGGTCCAGGAAGTTGTTGAGGTGTGCCTCTCCATGTTGCCAAATAACAAAGGTGTCGTCCACATATCGTAGCCATAGAATAGGTTTATGTACTGCTGATTCTAGTGCTTTTTGTTCTAGGTTTTCCATGAAAAGATTCGCTATGACTGGGGATAGCGGAGAGCCCATTGGTGCGCCTTCTATTTGCTTGTACCGTTGGTTGTTGTGCAGGAAGTACGTGTTCTTGAGGCAGTGTTTCGTCAAATCCATTATATGGGCTGGTGGATCATATTTCTGTTTGATTATCTCCAGAGATTCTTCTATGGGAACGTTGGTAAACAGTGACACCACATCGAAGCTTACTAGTAACCAGCCTGGCTCTACTTTTTCTTTCCTCAGTAACTCGATGAAATGGCTTGCGTTCTTGACGTAAGATGCGGCTTCTTCGGTGTGAGGTTGTAGATGCTTTGCCAGGTATCTTGCCAGCTGTTGTAGGGGAGATCCTATTGAACTGACAATTGGCCTGAGAGGTGCTCCTGGTTTGTGTACTTTTTAACCGTATGCTGGAGGTGTGGCCAGAGCGGCCATTACCGCGAGAGATGTCACCGTCCCCGAGTCCTGTTCTGCTCCCGATGCGGAAGGATGGGAAGGATGTCCCGGGCCTGCCCATGCAGCGCACCGACCGCCGCCACCCCTGCCGTTCCGGCAGTAAACATCGTTGTGGTATGTGACCGCGGAGTGCAGTGCGAACTGTTAAAAAGTGCTTGACACTCATTGAAATGAAGGGAAGGGAAGGGAAATCTTTTTCTTTTCGAAGTAGGAGGGGTGTGTAACGAAGCGTTACTATTTTTTTATGTTTATTTTGTAATTTAGAACTCCGTTTAAATTTGTTTACATGCCATTTACCGTTTAGAAGTTTATTAGTTTGATTTCGGGTTATTATACTGTGTACCGACCGATGTATTTTCGGAATGCATCCCGTATTATTAGCATATTCACCGAAACATGTCAATGTAATTACTAACCGTTGATTTAATTTCATAGCTGCTTAATAGTTATTTGTATACTAAGGCCGCGAAATCATTCTTTAACGTACCGAGAGGAAGATTGACGCCGAGGCCGCTTGCGGCCGAGGCAAGGCAACCTCGAGGACGGTAAAGAATGACGCGGCCGCAGTATACACAATATTTTTTGTGCAATTGTGTAGAATCCTCAATAATTATTGATGAAATTTTAAAAATTATAATTTTCGGCGTAAATAGAAAGACGGGCGGCTTTCATGTTACCATGGAACTGAGATAAATAATAAATAATTTCTAAAAACTGTCCATTCTCATGTGTCAAAATGAATATGTATGTATATGTGACATTCAGTTTAACGGCCGTCGCTAATGACAACGGCCGCTAAAGTAACTTTAACGGCCGTCGCTATGACAGCGGCCGAGAATAGTTATTTTTGATTCTAGATTGCGAAATGATACTTTTGCATTCGAGAATGAAAGTTTTTTTTGCGAGCGCCAGCGAGCAAAAAAATCATTCGAGAATGCAAAAGAATTTCGCAATCGAGTATCAAACAACGTTTTTTCGAAAACTGCGGCTCCAAATTAGTGGAAACTCAAAGAAAACTTCTGACATTTATAATCGAGATCAATCTCTACAATCATCTTGGTGTTAAATCTGGTATGCTCTGACCGCTCTGAACAACTAATTATGATAGCAATCCATAGCAACCATCAAACAAACATCGTAATCTCTAATTTTCTAACGTTGGTTCCGATTTTGTCTTCAAGTGGTATCACTTTGAATAATTGTACTATTACAAATTTACATTTAAATATTGCTCAAGATAAATAATAAAGATTCCCCCAAATTGTGACCTCTTCTTTAATCAAAAATTGCTGAACGTAAAAGTCTTTTTTGTTCTAGATTGTAAAAGACTTTTACATCCAGTAAACAAAAAAGACTCACTTTGACAATTGAAAATTCAACGAAAATGTCAACTTTTGATGACAGTTTTCGAAAAATTAAATTTTACGGCCTGCATGGCGTACGCGAAGTTGTCACTTCGCGTACTATTGCACAAAAAGTAATTTGTTTATTATGTGCCGTAACACCACATGTTG
Source organism: Limonius californicus (assembly GCA_014611495.1). Lineage (NCBI taxonomy): Eukaryota > Metazoa > Arthropoda > Insecta > Coleoptera > Elateridae > Limonius > Limonius californicus. The sequence goes on along the minus strand of JABXWE010008726.1, from coordinate 59,328 downwards.
CATTTCTGGTTTATTTTGTTACCCTTATCAGAGTCTGTTTTAGTTAGATATCATTATGGGAAGAAGTTCAACACCGTTTATTTTTATTTGCTTTCATTTTGTGAGTGTTACCGATTTATATAAATGCATTTATGTGCCGTTAAATTTATATTTAGAACCGAATAAGGTAATTTATTTATTGTACGCCGTTTGGCAATATTATAAATTTATATTTTGGTTTGTTAGCAGGAATAGCTTCCGTTTTATTTTGTACCGATTATTAGAGTTATGTTTGATTACCGGTAGCATTTTTATATGATTATTTGACTGTACTAATCACGTCCGAAACCCATAATTTAGTTTATTTGATTTGCATTTGCGCTCGAAGATCTGATAATCGCTTCTTCGGCGTAAAGGCGGTGGGGCACCGAGGTGTATCCCACTCTTGGCGGATATGCGTGAATTAAACCGAATTTAGTAAATACCGTTAGCCAGCGGGTATAAATACAGCCCCTCGAGCATTAAACGCTCAGTTCTTACACTCGACCCAGCTCTTTTAGAAGACCAGCCGACCAGAGAAGGAATCAACGTACAATCCAACCCCGAGGCACCGTTTGGGTAAGGACTTGTATTATTTCGGCATTTTTTTGATTTCAATCATTTTGTATACCGTTCTCTCTCTCTCTCTCTCCCTCTCGCTCTCTCTTTTTCCACCAACCGACCCCGCACCTTTCCCTCCTTACGGAATTCACCATCGCTGCGTCTGTCCTGAGGTGGTGTTTCTCCGATCCCGTCTCTCTCTCTCCGCCTTACGGCTGCGCTTGACCTGACGTAAGTTTCGCTACGGAATTCACCATCGCTGCGTCTGTCCTGAGGTGGTGTTTTTCCGATCCCGTTTCTCTCTCTCCCCTTACGGCTGCGCTTGACCTGACGTAAGTTTTCCTTACGGAGTTCACCATCGCTGCGTCTGTCCTGAGGTGGTGTTTCTCCGATCCCGTTTCTTTCTCTCCCCCTTACGGCTGCGTTTGCCCTGACGTAAGGTTCCTTCCGGAGTGCACCGTCGCTGCGTCTGTCCTGAGGCGGTGTATTCCACCTTATTTTCTCATCTTGTTAAAGAGAGAGAACCGTTTGTAGTCCGTTCATACCGGGGGTTTGAACCACCAGTTGCCGAAATATACGAGCTCCTATCTCACATAGCAGCGTCCTCGCCTGGCAGCTACTGTGCAACTTCCGTACTGTTGTCATAGTAGCTACCGTATTTTGCTACCGTATTGCTACCATATTTTGCTACCGTATTGCTACCATATTTTGCTACCGTATTGCTACCATATTTTGCTACCGTATTGCTACCGTATTTTTGCTACTGTATTGCTACCATATTTGCTACCGTATTTTTGCTACCGTTTTGCTACTGTATTTGCTACTGTCCAATGTTAATGTTATTGCATTATACCTGTTTATGTGAAACCCTGTATTGTTTAATTCATCCAATACATGTATTAAACCATTCCTGCTTTAATTATTTCACGACGTAGTAAAATAGAGTCTCTAGACCGCTTCTCAAGAGTGCAGATAAATAAAACAGACCCCTGGATACCGACGTCTTCAACTGCAGTTACCCAGGTCTTCGTTATCCATCCCAGGACTACGAAGTTGTTCCGGAAGAGTAAACTTCGTAACAAATCTGGCGCCCGAGGAAATCTCCGCAATTGCACGTAATAAGCAGACGTGCAATTGACTCCGTTAAGCCGAGTAAAAGTAAAGAGCGTCACAATATAAATATAAAAAATTAGGAAAATGTTGAAAATTATTGAGAAAAAAATGGGATCCTAATTTAAGAACCCCCCCGGTTCCTAATATAAGACCTCTCATAAATTTAAACAATAATTATTAAAAATTATTTTTATTTGTTTTTCTTACATAGTGGACATACAAATATTGCATCCTCTAGTCCACAGTGTTCGTGAGCCCAACGGTAACACTTTTTACACCATTCTTCACCATCACGATCGGCGGAAGAAAGGCAGGTGCAGAACAGACATTCGGCATCGTTATCATCTTCGTCTTCACTGTCATCGGCTAGTGAGACATCTTCTATGTCACTGCTACCAGAACTGCTACTTTCCGCACGCTTTCGATTGCTCTTCTTAGCTTTTACTCCACTAAACTTTAATTTTCTTGCTCCTTTGACTTTTCTCTCTGTTGCAGCTTCTCCTTTCTTTCTCTTCTTATTAAAACTTGCTACCTGAAATTGATTAAAATGTTGTATATCTTTTCACGTTTATAGTACATTACCAATTTATTTTTATAGGGAGAGGAAGTAATCACCGCTGCACTTCCTGCGCGTTTGCCGATTTTCTGTTTGGTGATTTTTGAGAGAGGACTAATATCTCTTGGGCTAACCACAGCGGAAGTGGTTGTCTCAACAGGATCTCTTGACGTCGCAGGACGGGAATTATCTCTCTTGATGTACTGGAACGGGGATTATCAGAATCTCTTGATGTTCCGGCACGAGGATTATCTAGGGTATTTTCAGCTTCCTCCTCACTTTCAATGTGGATTGCGAATTCGTGGTCTCTAAACACATTAGGAACACCAGGAAATAAACCTGTTTTCCTAAAAGCATTTACAGATATCTCCATGGTGGCTGCTTTATTGTAGGCGACAGTAAACAACTTTGCAATCACATAGGGTGTAACAACTCTGCCAGGGTTGTTATGCAACCATGTCTCAATTACCTGAGCGTAATATGTTTTTAGAGGATTCATAAAACCCACGTCTAAGGGTTGCATACGGTGTGTAATGTGGGGAGGCAGGCACACAACTGAGACATGGTTTTCCCTAGCCTTATTAATAAAATCGATGTTTCGTATTAAAGGAAAAAATAGGTAGAGAAATAATTTTTGCCAAATATAAATGTGTATTTTGATCAATTTCCAACAGGAGGTAGAAGTTAGTGTCACAATTTTAACATGTTTTTACGTTTCGCCACAGGAAATTGGGCTTCTTCAGAAAATTCTTCACATAAAATAAAACAAAAAAGACAAGATTAGATTAAGGAACGCATTATTCTTTTACAAACACTTACCATTAATATTTGTATATTATTGGGCACATATTATAAGACACATGAAGCGAGTCAACAAGAACAACAAAAAATTATACATTTAGTTAAAAATAATAGAACATTAGAACATTTAACATTTTAATTTTGACTAGTAACATGATTTTTATTAATATGGCTGCGTACCAGCAAATGGAAGACGGAAGGAAACAATATTTCGATAGACACATGTTAGAAGTGGGGGAGCATGCGCAGTTAGAGATAGTGCATCGCGCATTAATAACTTGAAACAGGGACGTGTTTAAAATAAATATTTTAATTATAATAATAAAATTTTTATAAATATAAGCAAAATATTGAAAATACAATATATATTTAATATATAAAAAGCAATAAAGCGTTTATTTGAGTAAGTTATGATAAATAGTACTTAGATTTTCAATATCAGTTCTATAATTAATAGCATTGGGGCTTTTTTGAATTTCGACCATTTCAAGACAAAGCCTTTTTTTCAAAGCTGTTTCTTTATGGAGAATTTTAGGAGATTTAAAATAAAAATTATGAACAAGTTGGTAACAGTGATCAGTTAAAGCCGTGTTATTAGTATGTGGTGAAGATAAACTATTTTTTACGGAATATTTATGCTGGTATAATCTATTTTTTAATAATTGTTTAGTTTGACCTATGTAGGTAACATTACAGTTATTACAATTTAATTGATATACAAGTTCTGACTGCAAGTTGAAATCAGTTTTATCTTTTAAATTATTAAAGATTATTTTTCCTATTGTGTTATTATTTTTGTAAGTGACATTAAATTTAAATTTTTTAAGTTCCTTTTGTATTTTTTCTGACACCAAAGGAAAATAAAGCAAAGAAATATATTTAGGAGTTTCCATGTTATTAATGCTGAAATCAATGCCTAAGCAATTAGGTTGTAAATTAATTGAGTTGTTAAGTTTATTATTATTTTTAATTTGGTTAGTTGTTTAGTTTACTAGTTTTTTCAAAATATGTAACGGATAATTTTTAGCTAAAAGGATATTGGGGATCTTTTCTAGATTTTTTTATGTACTTTTTTAGCAGATAGTATTATAGCACGGTCGACAAGACTGTTGACTACACTTTTTTTATAGTTCACACTTGTTATTGAGTGAAAATTTAAGTATCTTAGTTTTTATTGTTTTTCTAAACCAATTGGTTTCGATTTTTCCATTAGCTTGTCTTATAAGTGTTAAATCTAAAAAATTAATGGAGTTATTAGTGTCTTCATTTTCTATTGTAAACTTTAATCGGGGATGAATACTACAATAAATTTAAAAAAATTGTTGTTTATTAAAACGGCCATAATTATATCATTGACATATCTTTGATACAGAGTAAAATTGGGATTATTGACTAGGATTCTTTTTTCTATGTCTTCGAGAACTACGTTGGCAATTGTAGTCGAGATTGGGCGCACCCAACAGTTTGAGAAAATATTTCATTGTTATATGAAAAATAGGTGGTGTTTAAAACAAATTTAACAGCATTAATAAAATCAATTTTAGGAATATTAGTATATTTTTCAATTCTTTGCCAGTTATTGTCAGTGGTGTTGAGGGCTAATTCAACAGGTATATTTGTGTATAAAGATATGACATCTAAAGAAAACAATTATTGATTAAGTTTGAGTGTTGTATTATCTATTATTTTTTTAAAAGCCCACGAATCTTTAACACTGAATTTATTTAAAGATGTGACAAAAGTCAGAATTTCCGAAAGATATTTAGAAAGATGGTAAGTGGGGCTCATATATGAAGCTACTATAGGTCTTAGAGGTATATTAGCTTTATGTAGTTTAGGTAAACCGTATATTTTGGGAGTAAGCCATTATGTGTGATTATTTTTTGTAAGTTACGGTGTCTGTATAATTTTTATCAAGAAAATTTTTAATTAAAGCATTATTATTCTTTTGAATTTGGATTGTAGGATATTTTTTTCTTTTTTATATGTATCAGTATCATTTAGTAAATTTAACATTTTGTTTTCATACTCTGTTTTTAACATGATAACTGTTTTTTGGGTTTTGTCAGCAGTGGTGATGATTAATTCCTTATGTTTTTTTTTATATTTTTTTTTATTTTTATGTTAAGTTAAGTAATTGTGACGTTAACTTCTACCTCCTGTTGGAGACTGATCTAAATACAGTAAAACCTGCTAAAACGGAAACTGACGGGACCATGTAAATTTTCCGCTTTATACAGGTTTCCGCTTTACCAGGTTCGATCTAAAAGTATATGTACAGGTACAAAAAACTGCTTCAACACGAAAACTGTTCAAACCAAAACAGTTGCATTTCCAAGTTCACTTTGCGGAGCTGAAAACAAGCATAGGTACAAAAATTAAATTAAGAAAACATAACTAAACTGAAAAACAAATTAAAACAAAAAAAATACTTTTCTCACCTAATGAACTTGCTAGACGTAGAGAAGACGCCACCCTTTGACTCAAAATTTGAGTAGCACATTTTACCTTCATCTTCTTAATCTGATGTGCATAAATATGCTCGTCTGTTAAGTGTGGGAGAGCACGTAGGCCTTCATTCACGTTGGGTCCATTATCATGCTCATAAAGTGCAATTACATGCGACCATTTTGCAACTTGCTTGGTCCCATTTTGTACAAACTGAATACATTTATTCAGAAAATTATTTCTGATGCCTTTCAGCAGATGTGGTGGATCGTAAATTGGAAATATTTTAAAATCATCTACTTCATAAAACCCACCACGATACTCTTCATCTCTTCTTAAATATTTCCGTTTCATATTTTCAAGGAGGGATTTAATTAATCTGCAATTTGTTGCCGACTGATCACAAATTGTTGTAATTGGTTTTAGTCCAATATCACACAGTTTTTTAAGAATGGTGACGAGCAACTCCTTAATCTGATGATATTTGGCATCACCACCACTCGAAAAAGCATAAGCCAGTGGTTGCTTGAAGTTATTTTTTATGCCTCTCAACATAAACACCAACACATGGTCTGCCAATTCGGAAGATCTGATGTCGTTGCCACCCATATCTTCAAAACCATGAATATACCCTTTCTGTTCATTAAAATGCAATGAGGGCGTAATAGCCATTTCATCAAAAATGACAGATACATATCTATCTGCAGGATCCATATTTTTTGTCATCGCGTCCAGTGCTTGGAACACATGTGGCATGATTCCAGCATCAAATTGTACGGCATTTAACAATTTGTCCAGTGTTGTCTTGCTGGGTAGAGTAAAAATTTTCGAAAGAAATTTATACGATCGGGGGCTTTATTTATACAAGGCCAAAGCAAATATCTTTTCCTCTTGGGTATAGCGATGTTGTTTAACTTTTTGAATTTGATGGATTAAAGTATAATGCAAACATAAAACACTTTAATTTTAAATGGTTTATTGCATGTACGAAGTTGCACCTTGCATGGATATAATACGAATGCCAATAAAACATATGTACAACTTGCCATGTGCAGCAAAGAGGGCCATCCCACAAGTGCACAAAATAAACAAATAGATGGCACCACCAATAATATTCAGCACAAACAAAGTAAACATATCCAAAAACATAATAAATTGAACATACCGCCCCCTTTGATAAATCTAGGGATTTTCAACGGCAGTCCCAAATAACCAATATTATAAAGAAATAAACACAATATGAATGCCTAAATTATAACGCATGTAATTGATAAAACACAAACTAACTAAATATTGCACTCACTGAATGTCTATGGGCAATAGACACAATTTTGAAAATGCACGACGAATGATGCCTTGCGAGGTTTTGACTGTTGCCACGAGACACCTCATCGCGTCCTGGATAGACGTCAATTATTCGCCCCAAATGCCATCGTGAAGGCGGCAACCCATCTTCTTTGATTAGCACGAGCTGATTTTTCTCAAGCGACCCTGAGCTACTGGACCATTTGGTTCGTCGTTGTAACTCGCTAATGTACTCCTTGTGCCATCTCTTCCAGAAGTGTTGGAGAATTTGCTGAACCCTTTCGAATTGACTCAATCGTGATGTTGGTGTGGCTGTTAATTCCGAGTCAGGAACAGAGACCATCAATTTCCCAATCAAAAAGTGAGCAGGGGTTAAAGGTGTGAGGTCAGCAGGATCATTGGAAAGAGGAGACAAAGGACGTGAATTCAAAACTGATTCTATTTGAGTTAGTAAAGTTATCATTTCTTCATAAGTGAACAAGGCGTTGCCAGCTACCCTTCTTAAATGATACTTAATACTTTTGACACCCGCTTCGCTTAACCCATTCATATGTGGGGCATAAGGCGGATTAAAATGCCAATTTATATTGTACTCCGCTGCAGATTGAACAATGCATGGATAATTTGACTTTAAAAACGTGCACAATTCCTTCAATTTATTATTAGCACCAACAAAATTGGTTCCATTATCAGAATAAATCTTGGACGGTTTACCTTTGCGCGCAGCGAATCGTCTGAAAGCAGCTACAAAGGCATCTGTAGACAGATCCGATACTAGCTCTATATGAATGGCTTTTGTAGCCAAGCAAATAAAAAGACAGATATAACATTTGCTAGTTTTTGCTCCTCGACCTTTTCTATCTTTAATAGTAAATGGTCCAGCAAAATCAGTACCAACTACGTCGAAAGGAAAATTTTTTGATATCCTTTCTTTAGGCAAGGAGCCTAATATTGGCTGAACTGTTTTCGGGGATGCGCGAAAACAACGCACACAGAAATGTACTACCCTTTTTGCCACACATTTTCCCCGTGTGAGCCAATATTTCTCTCGAATAGATGCAATTAGTAGTTGTGGACCAGCATGCAACAATCGACGGTGCTCATACTCTACAAGTAGTTTTGATAGAACATGAGATCCGTCCAAAATAATAGGGTGAATTTTGTTAAAATCATAATTGGAGTTTTGTAAGCGACCGCCTACCCGTATGACACCATCATTGTCTATAAACGGTGTGAGATTCAAAAGTTTACTCTTGGTATTGATTTGTTTCCCTTGTTGCAGATCTTTTAATTCAAAAGGAAATGATTCCAATTGTGCGAATTTGATCAAGATAATTCGCGCATGATTAATCTCTTCGACAGTGAAGGAAGAAGCACGACGCATGTCCTTTGTAGTCGACGCATTATGAATAAAACGAAAGCAATATGCAATAACCCTTTCCAACTTTGATAAGTTAGAAAATCGTTCGAAAGGAAACATGAATTTTTTAATTGCTATAAATGTCGTTACATTATTTTTTAATTCTGGGAGATTTTCCTCTATTTGCGTGAAATTAGGCCAAAATGAGTCATTTAAGAGCAAAAATCTAGGTCCATTCCACCATAGCGCGCAGTTTTCCATTTGCGAAGGTGAAAGACCCCGCGAGAGCAGATCTGAGGGATTTGCCTCAGTAGGAACGTGAGTCCAAGTAGCACTAGTAGTCAAGTTTTGAATTTCGGTTACTCTATGAGCAACGAAAGTCTTCAATAAGTGTGGAGCTGTATTTATCCAACCTAAAACGATCGTTGAATCAGTCCACAGAAAGCAAGAAGATGATTGCAAATTTAAGGATTTTATCACACTGCTAACTAAACGCGCAAGCAGCAGTGCTCCGCAGAGTTCCAATTTGGGTATCGTTATGGATTTTAATGGAGCAACCTTTGCCTTAGAGCATAAAAGGTGACATAAGATCTCACCGTTTGCATTTATAGACCGCACATAAATAGAAGCTCCATATGCTTGAGAGCTTGCGTCTGAAAAACTATGTATTTGTAGTGAATTGTAATCTCGATAAATCACGCGACGGGGAATCTTTATACTATTTAGCGTTATTAGATACGTGTGAAATTGCATCCACCTTTGATATATATCTAACGGAATTGATTCATCCCAATCTAACTTTTGAAGCCACAGTTGTTGCAAGATTAATTTTGGTATTATAGTACAAGGGCTTAAAAGACCAAGGGGATCAAAGATCTGAGCAGTTGCTGAAAGTATTGACCTTTTCGTAATTTTACTACTGCGTGATTCTGGTATTACGAAAATTAAATTGTCTGAATTAGCCTGCCATGACAGACCAAGCGTTTTTGTGAAATCACGTTCGCAAAAGTTTATAAAATTTGGATGCACATCTGAAGATTTGACATCTTTGAGAATACGTGGATCGTTTGAAATCCACTTGCAAATACGGAAGCATCCAGTAGAAAGGATCCTAGGCAAATTCTCGCAAATTGATTTGGCAAGTTCTATATCATCGCAGCCTGTCAAGAGGTCGTCCACGTAAAAATCATTGCAAATAATGTTAGAAATTACGGGATTATATTCTCGGCATTCAATTCCCAACTGATATAGACAACGAATCGCAAGAAAGCTAGCAGCTGCGGTTCCGTAAGTTACGGTATTTAAGTCATATGATTGGAATTCGCAGTCTGTGGATTCTCTCCACAGTATTCTCTGAAGAGATCGCTGTGATGGGCAAATAAGCACTTGCCGATACATCTTCTCGATGTCGGCTGAAATAACGTATGCATATGATCGAAATGATATAAGTATGGAGAATAAATCTCGCTGGATAGTGGGACCTATCATTTGCAAATCATTAATTGAGTACCCACTGGTAGAGGGAGAAGAACCATTGAACACAACTCGCAGTTTAGTGCTCACGCTATCCTCCTTAAGGACGCAATGATGCGGTAAATAATATGCAGGATTCGAAGACTGAGGGGGTGACGGCGACATGTGACCCAATTTGATGTATTCGCGCATAAAGGATGTATACTTAATTCGCATGTGTGCATTTCTAGATAATCGTTTTTCGAGTGAAACAAGGAGTTTTCTAGCAGTCTGATAAGAATCGCCTAGCACAGAAGGAGACCGTTTTAAAGGAAGCTGGACTATAAACCGTCCGTCAGAATCACGGGTGGTATTTGCAACGAAATGAGCTTCGCATTCGGTTTCTTCAACTGATAAAATCCTTTTGGGCGGAATTTCTTCAAGTTCCCAAAATTTAGATAGTTGATTTTGGATATTGGCAGAGAAATTACAATGTACTTTATTTTGTAAGGCAGAAATACCACAAATGGGACCGCCTAATACCCAACCAATTCTGGTTTTTTGTAACTTGGGTTGACCAGGCCCAAGTGAAATTTGACCCACGCATAGCAATTCATAAAAGCAGCCCGCTCCGAGCAAAATGTCAATGGGGCCGGGTTTCATAAATGACGGATCAGCTAATCTGATGTTAGCTGGTATTTGCAAGTGCTCAACACTGATTTCTACATTTGGCAAAGAACTTGTGATTAAGGGTACTATCAAGCAAGCAATCTGTAATTTATATGGAGTACTTCCATTGCATTCAAAATGGACATTTGTAGCAGAATCCATCAAACCAATCACCTTTATATGGGCAGGTTTTTTATCCAAGCCTAAACGGTTGAATAATTCTGAAGTTATATAATTGCTTTGACTGCCACAGTCAAGCAGGGCTCTAGCAAAATGCAATTTGCCTTCAATATCAGCTATTTTAACAATGGCTGTTGATAAAAGGACATTACTATGATTAGAAGCAAATGACGATAACGCAAGATTTGGTTCACATATGTCTGAACTGTTTGCGAAACCTTGAGTAGAGGCTGAAGGTTGTGCGGCTTTATTATCTCCTAAATGAAGTAGTGAATGATGCCTTCCCTTACAGTCACGGCAACTAAATCGCGATTTACAGTTTTTTGAAATGTGACCCTTATAAAAACAATTAGAGCACAGTTGATTTCGTTTGGCATGATCAATCCTTTCGTTAACAGGAAGTGACTTGAATTTTTGACACGAAAATATTAAATGGGCTTCATTGCAATAGTGGCAAACATGATTGTTGGTCATAAATGAACGAATGGCATTGGTTCGCTTGCCGCTTTGCATGCTCGGGATTTTGAAATTATCGCGAGAATATGTTGGTTTTCGATTATCAGCTTCGATTGCTTCGGCTACACTAGCTCTACGTTCAATAAACTCTAAAAATTCATCGATCGTAGGAGGGGCATCTATGTCTTTAGTTTCTTCCCATTCCCGTTTTGTATCTAAATCTAAATTTGCAACTAAATGATGAATAATAATTACTTCACCCAATTTGTCTTCAGGCACAAGAAGTTTAAGAAATTTCATGTGCTGCATTGTATTATCTATGATTTTTCGAAGCTTAACGGCACATTCCTTCACAGTGTTGTCAATAGACAGAAGGGCATTAATGTGATTTCTAATTAAACCACGTTTATCGTTATAGCGTTTGCAAATAATACTCCACGCAGACTTATAATTTTCGGCTGAAAAGATTTGCGTTTTTAAAAGATCTGCAGCCTTGCCTACCAAGCTGGCCTTTAGGTAATGGAATTTTTGGATGTCAGGTAACTTATCATTTTGATTAATCAAACTTTCAAAAGTGTCACGGAATTCTATCCAAGCTTGCGGCAAGCCATTGAATTTTGGAATTTCTAGTTTGGGAAGATGATAAAATGAATTTTTATCCACACCACTACATTGGGATTGATTTGCATCAAAGGATTGTTTTATTAAATTATCCTCCCCCATTAGCACTTGAGCTTCCGCATCAACAGAATAATACCTCGTATCAAATGATTCCCGTTCGTTGAATTCGACATCAATTTCGTTGGACAAACGTTCAATTTGCATTTGTATAGCATCAAACACATCTAATAAATGTTCAAAAGCTTGATGCCGTTTTTTTAGTTCGACCTTTTGTTTATTGGTAAGCCTTCTAACATCTTTTGGCAAAGTTTCAATGAATTTTTCAAATAAAGTTAATTTTCTTTTAATGGTTGCACGTTCAGTTTTTAAGGACTCAAGTGAAGCCATTTTGCATTTAAAACACCGCTAAAACAATCGAGGGGTTTCAAATAGAACTGTCGCAGGCAAGCAGGACGCCAAATGACGTTACAAAACAAAAAAATGGTAGTTGGGCGAAAAACCACCACAAGAAAGTAAACCGTCACTACGTCACAAACAAATGACGTCACGTGAACTCCTAGCAAAAATTATTGATAAAATGTTAAGAACCACCAATAATAAATCAAAGAAATGCACGCCTTTCGTAAAATTACGATATTTAAATAACAAAACAACTTAGACATCTGTGTTAAACAAGGAACGAAAGCATGCGCGAGTTAAAAAATCAAAATGTGGTGGTTTCACATCAATTTTGAAATCCACATTTTCTTTAAACATTAAGGCAAAGCGCATAATAATATAAATTGGCAATATTTTGGCAAGAAATAGGTAATGATATAATAGGTTACGTATTTTTGATTAAGTATAATAGCAGGCAACGCAAAATCAAATAGCAAATTCATTAATTTATCTGTAGCAAAGAATCAAAAAATACTAACTTTAATGAAATCTAGCATTAATAGGAAATAGGAATCACAAAGGAAACTCACATTTATCGGTAGACAGACGGCGATGTCGGTGAATTTCTGGCAATGACCCTCACGGTCGCACATGTTTTTGAAGAAAAGCAGTAATGTTCTTCAATCTTCTAATTATGCTGCTACTGAATCGTTAATATCCGGCTCGAAGGACCATGTTTAGCTTTTTGAATTTGATGGATTCAAGTATAATGCAAAAATAAAACACTTTAATTTTAAATGGTTTATTGCATGTACCAAGTTGCACCTTGCATGGATATAATACGAATGCCAAAGAAAACACATGTACAATTCGCAATGTGCAGCAATTGAGGGCCATCCCACAAGTGCACAAAATAAACAAATAGATGGCACCACCAATAATATTCAGCACAAACAAAGTAAACATATCCAAAAACATAATAAATTGAACACATGAATTTAATTCGCAGTCACGAAGATAATGATTTTTTGAAAAAAATTATCTGGACAGATGAGTCGAAGTTTTCCCGCGAAGGAATATTTAACAGACGTAACCACCATATCTGGGCAAATGAGAACTCTCACGCAATAAGGGAAAGAGTATTTCAGGAAAAGATTAGTTTTACATAATGTATTTTGTTTATTAAAAGACAATAAGTTGATTTATCATATTTATGATGGCACCTTAACTTCTCAACGTTATGTAGAGATACTAAGGACAATAGTTACCGATGTTTTGGACGATTTAGCAGTACCTACTGGATTATCTAAGATGTTGGTATCAACTAGATGGAGCTCCTCACTCTACACGAGAGGTGTCAAACATACTAGACGACATCTTTGAAGATAGGTGCATTGGACGACGCGGTCCCTGATTATGGCCCGCTAGAAGTCCAGATCTCACCCCACTTGATTTTTCTTTGTGGTGAAACATTAAATGAGGCGGCCGTAGGCTAGAGGTTAGCGCGTTAGACTTCTACGCCGGGGGTCCTGGGTTCAATTCCCAGTACCGGAACATCGGATTTTTAACGGCCGTTCTCCCTCGCAAGGCAATGGCAAACCAGCGAGGTATTCTGCCTAGTAAATCTTCTCTGGAGTAGAAGTGTTTACACTTCCCGTGGTTCGGAGCCCACGTTAAACTGTAGGTCCTCTATGTCTGTGGCACTCTAAACGCGCAACAGAGGCATAGGAGAGAAGATCGCTACGTCTCTTAAGAGACAAAGCACCCTAAGAAGAAGAAGAGACATTAAAAACAAAGTGTATGTGTTATGTTCATTTGATTTTGCCACTCCATCTGAATTAGTGGTACTTAAATTGCCGCTCCATAGTAATCAAAATTCTATTTTAATTGCCATTCTTAAGTCGACCGCTATATTATTTTTTTTGAGATTGAGTTATGGGAGGCCAATTTCGCAAAACCTTTGAAAGTTTCCCTTTGTACGCTGATATTGCCGATTGCGCCTGACCCTCGACGCTTTCTGCGAATTTACGTGTCAAATCTTTCCAGAACTATTTCACCATATTTCTCAATGTGGTGTAATATTTTTGACCGACGAATGTTCTCGTTGGGTTTAGTTCTGGAGTCAGCCTTTCACCTTCACTCGACTCCAGTCTACCATTTCCATCTACGGGGGCCGTATCGAAACAAAAGTAGGCGCTAGACCTTGGAAACAGACCGGCGCATCTCCTAATAACGGTGTTCTTCGCTGCTCATCTGCTAAATTAAGTTTTAGCATATCGTATTTTTGCCTTAGGCAAAAGAATTCGACTTAAGTCGGATTATAAATAAATATTAGCAGTGTTAGCTTTGGTGCAGAACAATTCTGTGTAATTGTTATTTCGATTTATACCGCATACAACCGTTTTAAAAACCCGTGAAAGTGTGCTTGGAGCGTTTCGTTACTTGTCTGAACCCCGTTGGAAGCAATCTAATCTCCAGGGGCGTAGCAGCGAATATTTCGTCTCAAAGTTTCCCGAAGGTCATCGCCTACTTTTTTTTCCGGACCAGAAAACACCCCAGACTGTGCCTGCAGATTTTCCTGCATCCAGAAAACACCCCAAAATTGTGCCTGCCTCTCTACACCATTCATCGAAAGCCAAGGTAAACGAATTTTGTGTTGTGAAAAAGAAACCTTCTACGCGTTAACTTTCAAAATTCAAGGGATTGAACCTTCTTTTATGCGACAAAAAGCGACCTTCAGTCTTCGTTTGTCTTTTTACTGTTAATTGTAAAAAGTAATTACATATTGTATTATTCTTGTAAAGTCAGACGTGGCCACTGGCCACGTAGATTTGTTGAAAGATTTTAAATGCCGCAAGCCAGGGGCGGCGAGTTCCCCCTTAATCGAACGTTCAATTTAAGTGTTTGTAGTAGTGAACTATAACATCACCATTTTCTGTCATTGTTTTTTTGTATCGTCATTTATTCTCAAAAGGTTAATTATATAGGTTTCTTTGAAATTTACATCTTTTATTGTTGTATATTTTGTATTTGTGTGTGCATGAACTTTGCAAGCTTTATAAACAGGAGGGAAGCACAATAAAGGTGAGTCCGATTCCCGTGAGCTGCTGGCTTCTCGGCCTTCCACGAGAATCTGCAATCAGCTGTGATTTGGAAGGTGGCGCCCATTAATTTCCGACATACCCTGTACACAACTAGGAAGATTTCTTCCCGTAAGCGGTTTCCGTGAACCACCCCTACTCCTCTGAGCTAAGCTGTAGGCCTTTTTCCACCTATCCTGTTGCGGGTCGATGAAAAAGCTCGTTTGGCCCGTAACATATGATACACGTATAAACACACGAGAAGAATTGGAAATGAAAGTAAGAAGGGCGTTCGAAGTAGACGCCAATGAAATTAGGCGAGCAACTGCTATCGGTGTTATAACCAGAATCTTAAATTGTTTACGTGTTAATGGGCAGCATTTCGAGCAGTAGTAGTTTAAAGGACGTGTTTGTTATCAGTTTTTATATTTCTGTAGGTATTTCTTGTTACGTTCAATATCTTTAAAATCCAATTAACAATTTTGTTATTTTAAAGAAAATTCTCATGTTATATTCGCGTATTATATTATATATCTAATATAGGCTATGAATTTATTAATACATTATTATCACTTTGTTACATACTATTATTACATTTAATCATTATCTTTGTCAATGTAAATATATGACAAATTGTAATCTGTATTTGTACCCTGTAATGTAATCTTCCATTGGCTGTCTAATTATTCATCGTTTACTTTTGCATTTCAACTTTTCCATATAACTTGTTTTCGCATTTTCAAATCTATAATCTGTTATCTAATGTACCAAGTTCAAACGTTGTGCATGACATCTATTATCAAGCTTTATAAGTACGGATGAATATTGGCAAGAGTGGTCAGTTCTATAAAATCATTGAACAAAGCCGAAGGCTCTGCTCAAGAATACATTATTATAATAAATATAATTGTAAAATCGAACCTATTTTACTCTCAACCTTGACGTGAATTGCTGCTTTCAATAGCTGTACTTTGATGCAAGAAAAAGTAACAGTTCATGTATTTTTCTTTTGCCCTTAGTAAGTTTTAGATCACCACCTTCTGAGTGATGGTTAAGGCTGATCCTCCCGGCCAAAATTGGTTATTTTTTCATTTTTTGGGTGTAATTCATTTTTTTTATTATATGTAACATACATCAAATTACGCGTATTTTTAATACCTACCCCGCTGAATCTGTTTCATTATTTAAAAAAAATGTATCACGTAAAAAGTAGACCGCAATCGTTTTATTTTTATTGTTTTTGCATTCTTTGGTATCTAGATCTAAAGATAGCCTTTTGATTTTTTGGATTACTTGCTTGCTTGCTTTGAAAGAGCGAGATCGAGGACGCGGTTTTCCAAGCATCTCTATGCACTTAGGCCACATTTGGCCCATTGTACACCCTAACTAATAATTTTGCCTATCTGGGGTAATTCCAACTCCAGTAGTGATTTTTAACGTGTCACACATCGTAGTGGCACGGGACCTACGGCTTTACTTCTTATCCGACAGAAGGCGCATTTTCAGATTTTTCCCCGCTAGAAAAATCTCGCCGACCTCAGCCAGGTTTGAACCCGCGTCCCTCGGATCTAAAGGCAAACGCGTTAACCACTAGACCACCGAGGCCGGCATTTTTTGGATTAACATTAATAATACTATTCCCTAGCCCGCTGAATCTAAAACAAGACGAAGAAAAAATTATTTATTTAAATAAAAGCAAGAACGTAGAGGACGATGTATCTTCATGTCTACGATACTTTTAGAAAAGAAAATAAGCAGACATGTGTAAAATGCTGTACTTGATATAAATCAATAATAACCAGTTTAAAAAAAAGGTGTATTGTTTAAATAATCACATGTCATTTTTGTATATTTTGCACATTTAGTTCTCCAACTTGGCCGCGAGAGGCGCTGTAGATTGTTCAGGTAGAAACTTCGGTGCAAGCCAACTTTATTACGGTGATGGGTAGATAATCGTTTTATTACCCGGCCATAATGGAACATTTTATGTATTGACAAACCAAATGTGTCTTTGAATTCAAAAAGTTGCAAACTAACAAATAAAAGAAAATTATAATTAGTCTTACTAGATTCATGGCAATATCTATGCAATTGTTATGTATTTTAAAAACATGTATATACCGTATGTCTCCGAATACAGTTTACAAGAGGAACAAAAATTTATTTTTGATTTTACGAAAAAATGACGAAAAAATAGAAAATTTTGCTTGATTTGAAATACATATGTACCTATTTGTGTTATTAAAACTATTTAGGTTATTCTTTTTTTTAATCAGATTTTTTGGTATCACTATTTTCGTTCGTGCAGTACTTTTTAAAAGTCTGTTTTAGTTGGCTTTGAAATGTTAACAAATTTATGTTTTCGAATTTAGTTTAGTAGAGAGAAAAAAATGTTTATTTTTCATTTTACAAAAAAAAATACAATTATACATTCAAAATTAATATATTAGTACAAATGGTCTTAGAAATAAAAAAACAAAAAATATAAAGCTATAACCTAGAGATTGATGTAAATAATACAACAATCAACAATGATTTTTGCGAGCATTTGTATTTTCGCAAGCGTTGCTTTTTTTTAATTTGCTATTTGTCTGCAATGCTTTTGTGTGTAGAAGCCTGGTCCATTTCTCAACATTTTCTTTTGAAATTCGTAGGAATCACTATTGCTGTTGAAAGACAAAGCAGCACCTTTACACCTTGTTGTGAACCCACCTTTCAACGAAAAGTTTACCCTTTTTCCACCAACAAATTTTCCTACAATAGAGTTGTAACATTTGTTTATTATTATTATTTACACCCAAAAAATGAAAAAATAACCAAATATTACCCGGCCATAATGGAACATTTTATGTATTGCCAAACCAAATGTGTCTTTGAATTCTAAAAGTTCCAAACTAACAAATAAAAGAAAATTATAATTAGTCTTACTAGATTCATGGCAATATCTATGCAATTGTTATGTATTTAAAAAAAATGTATATACCGTATGTCTCCGAATACAGTTTATAATAGGAACAAAAACTTATATTTGATTTTACGAAAAAATAGAAAGTTTTGATCAAATTTTTTGGTACCACTATTTTCGTTCTTGCAGTACTTTTTAAGAGTCTGTTTTAGTTGACTAACCAATCTATGTTAAGGAATTTAGTTTAGTAGAGGAAAAAAAATGTTTATTTTTCATTTTACAAAAAAAACAATTCTATATTCAAAATTAATATATTAGTACAAATGGTCTTAGAAACAAAAAACAAAAAATATAAAGCTATAACCTAGAGATTGATGTAAATAATACAACAAACAACAATGCAAATATAAATAAAACATTTATTCTTCTAAATAAAAATCTCGAAGAGGTAAATCCCTCGATCTTCTCGAATCTAATAATTCTGGGAGAATAGCACCAAAGTAAAACTTTTGTAATTTCTCGACCATCTTCAGACAAAAGGCATTATTTTTTTGAATTTTTTGTACATGCACACCCTTCTCTGTATGAATAACAAAATAAGCTTTGCTTACATTTGCAATTAGCATTTGACCCTGTAATTGGTACATATATGCGTGTTTTTCTTTTAATTGTATTGTACCGTCTATTAATGAGCACCATGTAATTTTTTTTCTTTTACTGCCTCTTCTGGTGACAAATGTCTAGCAGAGTAGGGACATTTTATTTCGACAACAGCCGAATTATCCTCTAACAGCCTATCAGGACTAGCTGCTAAGAAAGGTTTTTTGTGCCAAATCTTTAAACCGCTCTTTTTTGTCTTGAGGTTGGTTTCATCTTCGAATCTTTTCGCTGCTATATCTTCATTGTCCTGCCCATATTTTGTGCAAACATTACCTTTAAATGGCCTGTACAATAAAGACTCCACAAGCTTTTTGGAAGAAGTTTTTTTTCGCATGTTGCATATTTTTCCAAAGTTTGAAGCTGCCAATCTCAATTTTCTTTCTCGAAACCACAAGTCCGACGAAGCTTGATTTTCGGTATTTTTTTCAATTTCCTCTATATCGGAAGATAATTTTATTAAAAATATTTCTTTTTTAGCATTAAATTGACTTTCAGTCATATCAGGCACTTCCTCAACACATAGCCCATAGTCAGCATCAGGACCAACAGATTTTTGCGAGCATTTGTATTTTCGCAAGCGTTGCTTTTTTCTTAAATTTGATATTTTTTTGCAAGCTTTTGCGTGTAGAAGCCTGGTCCATTTCTCAACATTTTCTTTTGCAATTCGTCATGGTAGGAACCACTATTGCTGTTGAAAGACAAAGCAGCACCTTCACACCTTGCTGTGTACCCACCTTTCAACGAAAAGTTTACCCTTTTTCCACCAACAAATTTTCCTACAATAGAGTTGTAACATTCCGCCAAATTGTTGTTGACATTATGCAACAAGCTCCATGCATGATCCGCCACTCTTCTGTTGCTCGAAACAATCTCATTGTAAAAATTATTTTGTTTTAGCTTTTCTACCGCATTTGATTCTCCTGCCGCTCGTTTCAAAATTCTTTTCTCTTCGGTGCAAAAAGAGCTTTGGTTACGAATGCATTCCGTATGATCTCCAAACACATGTAATGGTCCGTTTTCTATATCCCTTTTTAATTGCGTTACTCTCTCTGGGAATGCCATATCATCAATTTTAGTCCAAAAAACTATGGCTGAACTAACAGCTATTCTCAGTTTTTCCAGTTTTAACCCCAAAATCTTTCTTTGTTCGATGTCGTATGCGGTATTATTTTTTAAATCGGTCAGTTTAGTCATGTAATTTCTCAATACATGATTTTTGCATTCGATTTTTTCTACGTGAAATTGAGGTCCATATGGTGCAGCTAACAATATTTTTTTGTACACGTTGCTGTCACCATCAGCAATTAGTTTTCCATATATTAAATTGTGCATTGTGATCGACTTTTTGAATCCTTCTACTATAACGTCGGCTTCCATTGACGTAGAAGTCCCATTATGGTTTTTATAACAGATGTGAGGGTTTGGATCAGTTTTGTCTTTCTCATTGTCACATATTGTGCAGTACTTATTGCGCACTCCCATGAATAAGATTTTTTAGTTTTAGCTCCTATTATAGCCGCCACCCCAGAGGAAGCATTGTAATTGGAGCGGTAGCTTCGTTTGCTCCACGCACCGTCAGCAATCACAGCAATACATGGAATTCCATCTGAATTTACGTCACCACATTCTATCGCAATTCTCCTTTCTTCTGCTGCTGCTTCTTCAATTTTTTCCCACGCGGATGTTTTGATATTAGCGGCAACTACGTCAGAACATTTGTTGTAATATTTATTGGACATAAATGGTACATCTATGGATGAAAAAAGTTCATCTGCCTGCGAATACCCAATTCCAGTAGCAACGGCACCCGATACTGCCAAACGATTGATGCTGTTGTCGCAATCTTCTTCGGTGGTAATTGCTTCTTTTTTGCCACACATATTGCACACAAAGTTGAAGCAGCTTTGTAATCCATGTCGGTGTTCTCCAATAATTTCCAGATCTTTGAAAGAACAACTAAATTGCTCATGTTTGATGTTCTGCAGTTGTTCAAAAAGATGTTTGACGATGAACAATCGCCGTCCGGAAACTTCGAACAATTTACTGCTTTTTGGGCTCTCAGTTTCTGCCTCAATTTCATAAAACATCTCTTCAAATTCGGCACTGTCACGTTCATCATCAATTGACCTGCGAAAAATTTTGTGTAAAATAACTAATATTTCCGTGGAATCTTTGTTAAGACAATTGACTGAAAATTGAAAAATGCATTGCTAATAAGTATACTTATTTAATTAAAAAAAGAACAACGCTTTAACAATTCCCAAAAAAAGAAGTGTAGGTATTAAAAAAAAAGCTTTACAGTTTTATCGATAAACAAAATGTTTCGTATAATTTTCGATAAACAAAATAAAAACTTACATTGGATTTCCAGAATCAGCGAACCCTTTGGACGTTGACGGCACTGCAGATGAGTCCTCTATTGATTTACTGTAAATAAAATAAATCACCTTCACTTAAAATGTTCTAAGATTTTGGGTATACTCTTTTAGAATTTCTTTTCGTAAATAATAATTGATAAAAATATGTATATGCTTACACATTGCTGTCAACAATTGATGATTCCATTGTAGAAGAGGGATCGCGGACTTCATTAGTCATTTTATGCTTTCTGAAATAATGGAAACAGTAAATATTATTTCAAATAATAGTTATTTATAGTACAAGTGAGTTACAATTGAATTTATCTAAAAAATGTTTTACCCACGAGGCTGTGTACGAAAAGTTTTTTAAGTGGGATTTCAATTACTCACGTGTACCTATACTATAACAGTTTATCCAACACCTCATACATTTTAATATAAGGAATAAAATAATTTCTTCAAAATCGTCGTTTTTCATAATTTTTGCGTTGCAATGGCTAGTTGTAAACAAAGTGAAAAAAGCATCTTCAGTGGGTCTTTATGAAAATTGCTCCTTCGTTTCCTTGGCAGCGTTATTAGTTCGTTTTACAGCAATATAAACAGCCACTTTCCTTGTTTAAAATTATTATTGGCAGATATAGAAAAGAACAAAAAGACTTACCGAAATGCAGCTTGGACCTGTCTAGAAATCATTTTTTACTCTTTCTTCTGATACTCATAGAAGGATTCTTTAGATCATGTACACCCATTATGAGAAGATGTAATCTTGTCTGTAATTGCAAATAATTAATAAACTGCGGGCGTTGATAACAAAAATTTAACAAAAGTCACAGACAAGTATAATTTTTTAACGTATGATTTATAATTACCTGAATGTATAACACCAATTGTATAAGTTTGTCTTGAAAAAGACAGATTTTTAACAACTAAAAAAGCACAGGAAATAAACAGCACACGGAAGCGAGACGACAGGCGACACAGCCGACTAACAAGTAATGAAAAAACCAGTATTTATATTTACAAGCCTTTAGGTTTAAATTTTCAGAAAAACCATGTGTTTCTTACAATAATCTTATTTCACTTAGCCATGTACAATTTATTGGTCGGCAAAGAAGAAAAGAAAAATTCTTCTAAGCAAAACTGCCGTCCCCGGATTATAGGATTCACCGAAATTCTGGCATCCTTTTGTACTTTCATTATTATTAGCTGTGATATTTTCTGGTAACGGTTTAACAATATTCAAATAGTTGGACTAACAAAATCTTTCTTGTACAAATTCTAGTCATTTGCAAATTAATGACAAATTTGATAAGAAACAAAAACTTCAATGAAATCAACTTACTAGGTTTTTAAAAATAAAAAGTACTAATCAAAAATTATGTAATAGCTATTTGTTCACCGAGGCAAGAAAGTGCATATAACACCTCAAAATTCAAAATAAACATTGAATATAGTAAATAATAATTTTAATTTAATTTAATTTCATTTTAATGGCATTTCTAAATTAAATTTGTTGGTAATTTTTGCATTACCTATTGTGGTTAAGTATTTTCAACATTGAAAACATTATTATATCTACCACAAGGCACGTTTACTATTTGTTTATTGCCCACGTTGATTTATGGTTCTTTGAAGGTGTAAAACAAGGGTACGAAAACAGGTAGACAGTTGAATCCCTGAAATAATAATAATAGTAGTAATCTCTGATGTTGGTTGCGTTATAGCCAAAAGAAAGGGGCAGATTTGAAATCTGCACTTGGGGTAGATCAGCCTTAAGAAATTCTTTGCGCCTTTGCTTGCCCATATTATTTCTAATGTAAGTCATATCTTTATTAGTGTGACTTTTCAACATTTGTGCATGAATAGATACTTCGCGGTGTATACTTTGGACGGTCTTTCATGTGTCGATTCTTCTGCTTTCTCTTCACTTGATTGTTTACTTTTTGTTGGTTTATACTTTTTCTGTCACGTTTCATGTTCATGTTCACCATTTTTTTTTAGATAATGCTAAACTTGATTCATCACCAAGAGTGTACACTTTTGCTATGCAAGACTTTTTAATGCAATCTCAACTTGTCTCTGCTGTTGTTTCCAATGCACGATATTTATAAAATTTATAGTTTTCAAATAATATTAAAGGTTTTCCTTTTTCACTCATCATTACTTCTAAGGTCATCTTGTTTACAGTAAAAGCAACGGACGTCCAAAGCAACAGTTTATGCAACCGCAGTAAACACAGGCCTTCTTAGGAATAACTGAGACCATTCTTAATTCTTATAATTATTTATAGGAAACATTTTCCAAAGGGGTGGTAACTTACGTTAAATGATTGCAGGGCGCCCGCTAAATTTTAGGAAAAAAATAGTAACTTAAGTAACTTCGTCTGTTCTCAAAAGTAACCAAATAGTAACAAAGAAAAAAAAACAAATTATCAATATTGTATTTAATACAAAACTAAAAACGGTATAAAATATTTAAAAACATAATATGCTGCTCAAAATTGCATAACTATACATGTAATACAATATTTTAAAAACTAATACGTAATCCTAAATACATACAGAACGGCTTTCACTACTAATGCTTTTTTAATTTCTTTTCAAATAAATTTGAAATAACCGTGCTTTTTCTTTTTAATATTGTTTTTTGCATCTGTTCAATGTCTTTATTTAGCCTTTTCTCATCTTCCCTCTCTTTAAGTGCTGTATTTAACAAACATTGAGCTACTCTTATACCGGCCAGATCTTCTTTTTTAATAGCATTTTGAAATTTTTTACTAGTTTCACACAGTAATTTATCTACAGTTATCTGTGCTTCAGTTTTTTCTTTTGTGACGTCTTTCAGATTATTTTCTAACTCTAATATTCGATTTTGCTTCTGCTGAAGCTCAAGTATTCTTAGATTTTCTTCCTCCATATTTCGCTTTTCATCTTCGTTTTTCTTTGCTTCAAGTTTCTTATTTTCTAAATACTGTCTGTATGAGGCACTTGCACTTCTTGCCATGCTCAACAGTTTTTAGGTTATAGGAAACATTTCGGGTTTGTTATCATATCTCTTTAAGGCATCATGAATATATACACTGTGTCTATAAAGTAACCCCCCCCCCCAACTAATTTTTGAACGACTTGATATTTTACCACAATATTTGGTGTGCTTTAATGGGAAATTAAATATTATTTTTTAGCCCATGATTAAATTTTCTATCGTTTAAAATGGCGGCTGGGCGCCATTTTGAATTTTTATTTTAAATAGAAAGGGGGGTCGAGTGACACCTCATTTGAAAGGTCTTTTAATTCTGCGTCTGATCCTAGAGTTTCAGAGAAAAATATTCAGCCAGCACAAAATTACAAATGTTTGAAGATAAAGAAGTCTATTTAAAAAAGCCAAGAATTACAGCAAAAAGAAATGAACTTAAGTGTTCAAAATGTTCACAATTCACTTTCTTGGCACATAAAAAGTCGGTTATGAAATTCCTGCCTTACATTTTCATAAGTTTCTGGAGTGATATTTCTGCAAACTTCTGTAATGCGTTGCTCCAGTTCTTCAATTGTTTCTGGATTTTTTTATCACGTAGGTAGTCCACTTTTTCATTTGTTTTTTTGCTGTTTGTTGTCATTTATAAGCTAATCTTAACTACAACTGTCAAGTGTAAATTCGGTTGGCATTTTCACTTAAAAATATCTACGTTATTGTAAATTTAGTTCATTATTTCGTCTAAAAATGCCTGTTTCTGACTTCCTCAACGGACATTTTCCTGGAAGATGGATTGCTAGGCGGGGGCCTGTGGAATGGCCGGCTCAGTCCCCAGATTTAACCCCCTTAGATTTTTTTCTATGGGGATATCTGACATCAAAAGTGTACAGAACCCGTCCAGAAACAATTGAAGAACTGGACAGAAGTTTGCAGAAATATCACTCCAGAAACTTATGAAAATGTAAGGCAGGAATTTCATAACCGACTTTTTATGTGCCAAGAAGTGAATTGTGAACATTTTGAACACTTAAGTTAATTTCTTTTTGCTGTAATTCTTAGTTTTTTTAAATAGACTTCTTTATCTTCAAACATTTGTAATTTTGTGCTGGCTGAATATTTTTCTTTGAAACTCTAGGATCAGACGCAGAATTAAAAAACCTTTCAAATGAGGTGTCACTCGACCCCCCTTTCTATTTAAAATAAAAATTCAAAATGGCGCCCAGCCGCCATTTTAAATGATAGAAAATTTAATCATGGGCTAAAAAATAATATTTAACTTCCCATTAAAGCACACCAAATTTTGTGGTAAAATATCAAGTCGTTCAAAAATTAGTTGGGGGGGGGGTTACTTTATAGACACAGTGTATATATATATATATATACACGAGAGGGCAGCCTTTTAATTTTTTACAAACGACCACTACGTGGCGTTATTGAGATAAGCTTAGATATTTGAAATTGTGAAAACAGTGGCAGGTTAGAAATTGACCGAGTAGTTGGTTTACTGTGAGCGTTTAAAATAATCAATTTTGTGAAAAATTGAAATTTCACGTAAAGGTTTCCGTTGGATGATTTTTTACGACTTTAGTAAAGGCCTAACTCAACAACAATGCATAGAATCACTTCGTTCAACTTTTGGTAATGGAGCACCATCAGAAAAGACTGTTTACAATTGGTTTGCAGAATTTCTTCGTGGTCGCGTGTCCGTCAGTGATGAATTTCGTGAAGGTGGACCAAAATCGGTTATTATTCCAAAAAATATCGATTCTGTTGGCAGCTTGATTGAAGAAGATCGACATGTGTCTTGCAGTGAGATAAAGCCATCTTTAGACATATCGAAGGCTGCGGTACATTTGATTTTGCACGAAAATTTAGCTGTGAAGAAGATCTGTTCCCCATGGATTCCGCATAATTTGACCGAAGCTCAAAAAAAGATTCGTATTAATTGGTGTAAGGAAATGCTCAAAAAATTCGACCTAGGAACTGCAAAATCCGTATGCAACATCGTAACAAGTGATGGAACTTGGATATACTCGTATGAACGAAAACTAAGCAAACAATCCACTGTTTGGGTGTTCCAAGATGAACCGAATCCCACAAACGTTGTTCGTTCACAAAGTACTTCCAAGAAAATGATCGCTTGTTTCTTCGGTTGTACTGGACATGTCGCGACCATTCCTTTCATCGTGACAATGCCAGCTCTCACACAGCACGTCAAACAATTGATTATTTGAAGGAGAAAAACATCGAATTAATGTCTCATTGCCCGTATTCACCTGATTTATCGCCTAACGACTTCTTTGTGTTCCCAAATGTCAAACCAAAAATGCATGGACAGCGATTTTCATCACCTCAAGAAGATGTTGAAGCCTTCAAAAACCATGTTTTTGAGACACCAACTTCAGAGTAGAAAAAATGTTTCGTGAATTGGTTTGAACGTATGTAAAAGTGTATAAATCTAAATATGCCAACGTCGATCTCGACACATAACACCCAACAGACTTTTAATTGGACCATATTATTATTGGTAATAAATACATTTTTTGTATACTATTTCTCTCTCTCTCCCCCTCTGCCTCTCTCTCCCTCTCTTCTCTCTCTCTCCCTCCCCCCTCTCTCTCTCTCTCTCAGTGTCATCAATCATTTGATTAGTTTGTAGCAGGCGCTTTTCTGCTAGCCTCTTTAGTTCAGCATAGCTTCATAATTTGATCCATGTATCCCATTCTTGATCTTCCTCTAGTATCTTTGTAGCCTATTCGTCCCTCAATTATGGTTTTTAGGAGTCTTTCATGGCGAATTATATGTCCTATTAATCTCTCTCTTCCGTTCCTTTTGTGTATCTATGGGCTTCTCTTTTACTATATTTTTCTTAGTACTTCTTCGTTTGTTATTCCATCCGTCCATTTTATTTTCATCATTCTTCTAGGCACCACATTTCAAATGCTTGCAATCTTTGCTTCTCACGCTTTCCTATTGTCCAAGATTCACATTACTATACTATATACTATTTATCATATTCAAACTTACATGGTCAGCGTTGCCAGGCATTAATAAAATATCAGTGTATGTGACGAAAATTGTATGTATTCGATTTAAACAAAAAATGTATAGGATACTAGTAGTTGTGCGTTTGAAAAAAATGTAATAAGTTACCGCATCATACACGGTTCATTAAAAATACAAGGTATTTTGAAATACGCTTGTAAAAAATCAAGAGATCCAAAAAAAGCTGATCCCCAGCGGGTTGTGGAATGAAAAGTCACGTCTTTTCTAGACTAAAGGAATGTTATTGGTAACTTCTTTACTGTAAGCATCTGTATTGACGCAGTAAAATAAAAACATGTACAAACAGTTCGAAAAGTTATTTTATATCAAACAATATCATTAATCAAATTTTGTACTAAACAATGTACTAGTTCGGGCATTTTAAACTAAAATGTCATTGTGACATACCAATGTAATGAAAAAATATTACGATGAATAAGAGTATCATAAAAAAAACGTAGATAGAGTTTATATTTAAAAACAAAAAGTAGACATCGGCTCCGCCCAAACCGGAAGTCAAAAAGATTAAAAAATGATTAAAGTTGCACATTTGGAGGGTGTATCTTAATTTAAAATCTAAAAGTAATAGACTTAAAAACAAAAAAGTTACATGCTGTTACTTCATTTCGTGGTCACCCGGTATATATCATAGGCCTATATAAGCTACTAAGTTAAGTGATTTGTGGAGGCAAAAGTCCTGTGTATAAATAGAGTATTCCAGTTTGTATTTAGAATTAATATTTATGTTTAACTCTAAATAATTAATACATCTGTTTTGTTCTGTTTCTAGTGCACATTTCATGTGTTAGTGTAGATTTAGAGACTCAATAAAGGTTAAAAATTCATCAATACACTATTACCAATATTGCTATGCCTTATTAATTAAAAGTAATTTCAAGTAAGACAACAAACAATTAGCAAAAGTTTTTGTTTTTGTGCTAGTCAGGAGCTAGTTTAGGATTTATCATCAAGCTACAAATCCGATGTATTGATGTGTTAAGTACTTACAACGTAACTTATAATTAGGTCCTCATAAGTTTTTTGCTGTTACTGTAATTCCGCTTGTAATGCGGAAGGAACGAAAGATGAGCAAACTTTCAGCAAGCACTCAATAAAACGCTGGGGCAGTCCCTTTCAACTAATTTAGTCTACGTGTTCTGGCAAAATGTTGTGATATTATTTTAAACGCGCAAATTTCGACAGTAATTCTGACCTGCAGTCAACAGGATGGAAAATTATAACAAACTGACACAACGTGGTAACGCAGAGTAAACACAAATGGGCCAGAGTAGGCCCAGAAACAAATGACAGTTGCCGCGGGGGCATCCCTGGACTAATTTATATTACGGTTGCCTCAACATATTACTCAAACCGCACCTCTAGCGATTTACTCCGTTGCCGCGTACAACAAGCTACTAACTTATTTATTAGTCTGACACCTAGGCCCTGTATTATGTCTAATATACAGAGTAATTCCTAAACTTATAAATAAATATGGAAAAAGAAGTTAGCGCATACATAATTACTGAGGAACAAACGCAAATTACGCATCAGAATACTTTAATCTTTGTTCTTGCATATTTTCCGAATTTCGGGGTTCTCAGCAGCATGCGCTACATTATTCAGCACACGGTACTCAAAATAAAAACAAAAGTGCGACCGCGAGAGCATAAAATAGTATGTGCCGGTGATATATTCATTAGAGGCACATAATAATTTACACGTAGATGTGATCTCAACAGAAAACTAAGAACTTAAACTTCGCCGACATATATGAAGACGGATGAGATAAAAGTAAACAAGAAACAAAAGTAATGGTAAAGTTAGTTTCATCAAACCGAAAACATAACACAGAAAAATGTTTTGCGAGTTTCCAACTTGGAAAAGATTACTAATGTATTATGGATTCCTTTCTTTTTATTCGATTTTCCGCTGAAGGACAAAAGAACGCCTTCTGAAATTTATTCTGAATAAAATGAAATACTAACGACATTATCATTTTTGATACAGACAGATTTCTAAGAATAAGAAGAGAAATACTTGCAAATTTAAAACGATATTGTAACTGCCACGATGTCGCTTACTCAGCACGGATTATCCTAGCTTGCACAAAAAAATACATCAAGAACAATTTGGTGATATTTAAAATTACTTCTGGAAGAAAACTAGTTTTACCTAACCTCAAGAATAATACTCGTAATTTACGTAAATAATGTATCACACATACTATCCAGACTTCATAAAAATTAATGAAACCCCTGCGGAAATCATAATTTTTCTCAGAAACTTAATAAAGCCTTCCATCATAATTATATATCATGAACGAACGGACCCCTGTTACATACATATTTCATAAACTTCTTAATTATCCCCCCTGTAAATTATATACAACAGTATTCTAGCTACCTAAACATTTAAAAATTTAAAACTGTACTGAAAAACTAGTCATTATTTTTCCGTAGGTTGTGATCCCATGTGGCGCCTGACATTTATAACAGTAAAACCTGCGTTTCTTTTGTGGGTTTTGCTTTTGTACTCTAATAGCAAAAAACTGGTTTTGTATCAAAATACGTATATGCTTTGAATAATATTTCATTTTGCACTTATAGACTCTTGTAAACTTAAAAGCAAACTTTAATAAAGTGTTTAGATGTAAATCTAATGCTTTCTAATTCAATTTCAAGTCAATATGGCGGTGCCTAGCATTCAGTTTCAGAAACGCCTACGTAACTGCCATATTTTAGTAAAATATGATATCAGAACAGTATTACAAATATGCTGCTACACAGTGGTAGAATAGAATAGCGGTTTCAAATAAATAAGGTTCCATTATCTTGTCTGCGAATTATAGAAACTATGGGTTGGTAATCTTTCAAACGGAACAAACATAGAACAATAAAAATTTGCCAATATACTTAATTGTACCTACTTCTTCTGTAGTATCTCCACCTAATGCAATCTAATACGAATACATCAGTCGCATGTGAAAACTATTAAAGACATTACGTTCGACCAACAAATATTTCAAACAGGATAGATTACTGTAGAAATACTGAAAAATACAAATAGTTAAAGCAATTAGTAAATCTTTTAAGCTAGCTTATTAGTATCTCTCAAAATATGTTTTTTAAACACTTAATTTAATTACAACAGAAACGATTATCTTAAAGTAGTAAGCAGAGATGTCTATATTATAAGTTCCATAAATGTTAAACCTTCCTTTCTATGGTCGAGATATGTTCAAAAATAGTTGAAAAACAGTCTCTAAATATTTGTGTTTATAGCACAATAGCGATAGCAGATCTGCCCAAAATCACATATTGTTTAGAAAACCTCGTACATATTGGACATGTGTTGGGATTTTGGTGAGGATATTTAAGTTTATGCGTGGATTTCCGGATTACTGAAATTATTTTTATCTGCAGTTTCGTAGACATTTCTTGCCATTTGCAAAAATGTATGAATTTTTAATT
The DNA here is from genome assembly GCA_014611495.1 of Limonius californicus. Taxonomy (NCBI): domain Eukaryota; kingdom Metazoa; phylum Arthropoda; class Insecta; order Coleoptera; family Elateridae; genus Limonius; species Limonius californicus. Next base: position 28,914 of record JABXWE010008726.1, on the reverse strand, counting down.
TTTGGCGGTGATTTCATGGTTTTTGTAAGGCTTTCCGGACTTTGATCGGGATTTGTATGGTTTTGTTAGGTATTTCAGCGGATTTGTGAGGATTTTTGGTTTTTGTTTTTATTCCAAATTTGTGAGCTTTTGGAGAAAGTTATTGTACAGATTTGTGCGAATTTCTGATTTTTTGTGAAAATTTCTAGTTTTAAGCAAGAAGTTCTGAGCTTTTGTAAGCATTTCCTGTTATTTCTTGGTTTCTGTAAGGCTTTTCGGACTTCTACGGGAATTTCTACAAATTTCAGTAGTTTTGTGAGGATTTCTAGATTTTATTTTTATTCTAAATTTTTAAGCTTTTATGGAGAAAATTATTGTACAGATTTGTGGAAATTTCTGAGTTTTTGAGAAGATTTCTACTTTTACATATAGCAAGCAGTTTTTTTTTAGAATTTCCAGGTATTTCTTGATTTCTGTAAGGCCTTTCGGACGTCTATGGGGATTTCTAGAAATTTCAGTGGTTTTGTGAGGATTTCTGGATTTTATTTTTATTCTAAATATCTGAGCTTTTGAGAAAATTTTCCGGAGAAAGTTATTGTACAGATTTGTGGCAGTTTTTGTGAAGATTTCTAGTTTTCTAGCAAGAAGTTCTGAGCTTGTCTAAAGATATCCGATTATTTCTAGGATTTTGTAAGGATTTTCGGACTTCTATGGGAATTTGTAAAATTTTCAGTGTATTTGTGAGGATTTCTGGTTGTTATATTTATTCTAAATTTCTGAGCTTTTGCAAAATTTTATGGGGACTATTAATGTGCAGATTTGTGGAAATATCAGAGCTATTGCGAACATTTCCAGTTTTCTAGCAAGAAGTTCTGAGCTTTTTTAAGGATTCCTGGTTATTTCGTGTTTCCTGTACGGTTTTAAGACTTTTTTGGGGATTTGAAAAAATTCCAGTGGTTCCGTGATGATTTCCGGACTTTGTTGGAGATTTCTGCGGTTTGTGGGGATTTTCGGAGAGAATTTTTCTGCAGATTTCTAGCAGTTTTGTGAAAATTTCTAGATTTCTAGCGAGAAGTTTGGGCGTTTATAAGCATTTTCTGAGTTTAATGGGGATTTTGTAAGAATTTCAATACTTCTGTTGGAATTTAAGATTTTACAATGAAGATTTCTGAGATTTTGTGTAGATCATTGGTTATTTGCGGGGATTTACGGGTGATATTGGAGATTTTTACTTTTTTGTAATATTTAGTAATCTGAACTTTTAGGGGGAGTTGCGTGACCATTTCAGGGTTCTTGTGTTCTTCTCTGGCGTTTCTTTTTATTTTTCCTACAAGTAAAACTTTTGAGCTTAATTTTGATCATAAAAATGTAAAATGCATTATTTAAATAAACGATTGTATTTCGAACTGCATGTCGTACATGAGTTATTCAAGAACAAACTTGAAATCTGATTAATTACATGCGTCTGAGTTTTTCTAAATAGGGTTTTATTAGGGGTTATTGTTATTAAGTTCCTGTAAAGTGGATCTTTCTGTACCGAACCTAATTGGAATATCGATATTAATATCAATATAACACCCCTTACTTTACAAATTCTTGTTTCCAACCTAAATTATTAAAAGTACTCTTGATGTTTTGATTTAAAAGGAAACGGGTTTCACACAATCTTTCAGCCGCTGCGCAACTTCAAGATATCGACCTTAATTTTAAGGCTTTGTGTCCATTGCCTAATTAAGGATTTTACTGTAAAAACTTTTTCAACGCATGTATTATTATTTGTTTCTTTTTAGCAAGAGGTAATACTTAATTTTTATTGATGATGATGATGAACGGAATAAAACATTTGAAACAAAAACGACAATAAATCGTTTTTTACAATGTCTTATAAAGATATTGGTTGTTTAAAATTCAGCCTTTTCATTTTACAAAGAACATCATGGCAGCAAGTATTTTCCAGCCGAGCTTGTATTAATCCCCGTAGGAGACAAATTCATTTTTTGACATGCCTCTAAGAAAAATTCAACACAGGATATTGACGTCGTGCCTCTTCTTGCATATTCGCCGAAGAGCGAATCTAAATAATCCATAATAATTTTCGTAAATTCCTAACCCTTTGTGTCAAGCCTCCACAAGGGATTAAAATTTAAATACGTATCGGCGGAGGCCGACAAATGCATTAACTTGCTTAATTTTTGATAGGCGGAATTGCCCTGAAATTGCAATACCTAAAATTCCAGGAATTAATTTAACTTTTAGTGCTTAGCGCAATAAATATATAGCTGTGTAATTACTGCCAGAAATTTCGTATTTTTTTCAAGTAATACGTTTTTGGATACAAACTCAATGACGATGTACAATATATTTATCAGTAAACGAAAATGTGCCCCGCTCGTATCTTTAGCGGATATCGGTGCTGCGGATTTTCCGGTTTGCTGCATATCTGCGGAAATGCGCCGTGGAAATACTGGCTATCCAGTAACTCACCCACTCTTCCATGACTGTCAGATTCATTCCGCTTACGTGCGCCTGAACTTGCAACAGTGACGTTTTTGCTGTAAATTCAACCTGCCACCATCGTATATTTCCACTAAAAATTACTTGAAAACTAGGATGCTGAAATATATATTTGTGCTGCTAATTCTAGCGTGCGATATGTTAGATTCGCTCTTCAAATTCTGCACAAAACGAATTTGTTGTATGAAGCAATATATTCTTGTTGCTCCTTTAGTTATTACAACCAATTCTCTATTAACTCTATTCCTAACATATTAGATTTACAATTCTCCAAATTGTAGTAAGAACTACCGAATAATCCTACGCGAGAGGGTTTTCGTGAGACTTCCGAAAATTTGTAAATGTGAAACCGAACAAGTAAGTACTCGAGACTATAATAATCTGAAATAATAGCCGACTGTAATGGAAGGGTCGAGTTGAAGTACAGGTCCATTTAGAACATGCTGGCTCTTAGCTGGGAGCTGACTCGACAAATTTCAGAGTGAAAAGTGGCTTAAGATAAGAGGCCATCATACTTAACGGGGTCCATCCTTCATATGAAAGTTATCCTTTTTCCTCCACGTGTACTTGAGAGATAAAACTGTTTAACTGCCAGCAATCAGTCAAGCTAAGTTTGGTCTGGATTTGATTGGATGATCCAGATATTTCCCAGATCAACTTCGTCCAGCTGTATTTAGGACAATGCTGTGAAAATGTTTCAAAAAATAAAAAATGCGTTACTTCTATACGGTGCCAACTAATGTTTTTACAGTAAATATACTTTCTCTGTTAACGTTTCTAAACCTATTTTACGTCCACGATACCCTATTTTTATCACTTTCCCCCAAGTTTTTGTGAAAGAATTCATAAAATTAAAAGAAAGTAATTTATTGCAATGGTTTCAAATGTTACTTAAGGAAATGCTTATTAATAAAGTAATGTCAAGATTGTTTCTTGTCTTAGTTGTTAACACAGTAACTGCTGAATATCCAGTTGCATTAATATTGGTTGTTGAATTTTTTACAAAAACAGTATTCGCTTTGCATTTATATCTAAAACCCATACAAATTTTTGTTTTGTAGCACTGATGAATTTTATGACGATGATGAACTTCTGTTCAGCGAGTGGCTGAAGAGAACTGATTTTGACAATGTTGGAAATAATGGCGATGCTCTACCTCTAATTGCGGAAACAGATGTTACTTTTGAGGAAGACTAGGAAATTCTTAAACACCCAGTTGGCCTAAAGCAAAGGGTATTTGATTAATGTATCTTGCTAGTCCCACTCCTGTAGACTGCTGGAAACAAACACTTTCGGAAAAGTAATAGCGAACATAATTTAGAAACTGAAATAGTAACCATTGGCCTTGAGTCCATCAATTGGTACCCTAACGCTGTATTACAATAACAAACATAAGATAAACTTTGTCACGAAGTTTAGCCAGTTCGATACTGTAATGCTTGTCAATGAAGATCTATGTACAGAAACCTTGTTAGATGATGATATTATTGCTTTTGCTCGTTCAAAACCAGCAATTATTACCAGTGTCAATGGAGATAAAGAAGACAATACAATAAGATGATAGTGCTGCCAAAATGTCATCACCGCAATTTCGAATAGTTCTGCAAAGACAGATGTACGTAATTTTCTACAAAAGCATGGTGCTCCAGATAACATTTTGAACAGCCTAGTTAATACAGAAATGTATTTGAACGACATTTATGTAACTTTGTCTTATAAACAGTCTAAAATAAGAGACCATTTTAAGCAATCTGATAAATAGTAGTTTATCTACTTACTCGTACATACTAGGTTTATAAATTAAGTAATGAGACTGCTAGCGTAGCGTTCGATCTGGCAACCCTAGGGACGCAGGAGTGGAAGGGGCAGCAGGTGAACATGTAATACGCCTTCAGTACGAGTTTGAACTCGCTAGAGTCATTTGGTTGTCCATAGCGACTTTTTTCATGAAACAGTTTTTTCTAGTGCGTTCTGAAAATGAGAGACATCAATTGCGAGCAACGGTGTGCTACCAGGTATTGCTTCAGACTTGGAGACAGTGTTTGGTCAAGGGTCTAGGATTTTCGGTGGTTTAAGGTATTTTCAGAAGGAAGAGAGTCGATTGAAGATGAACCTCGCAGCGGAGGGCCTTCAGTATCAAGAACCGATGAAAATGTCGACAGAGTCCGGGATCTTGTGCGTTCAAATCGTCGGTTGACGGTCAGAATGATCGGGGAAGAGTTGAATTTGACTCACACCACCGTTCATCAGATTTTGACCAATGAATTGGGGATGAGAAAAATCTGCGGAAAAATGGTTCCGAAAAACCTTTCGAGGACCAAAAGGCCATCACGAGGGAAAGGTCCCTTGATTTTTTGGAATCGATTGAAAATGATCCCTATTGTCAGGAACGTGTCATTAGGTGACGAATCTTGGGTGTTTCAGTATGACGCGGAAACCAAACGCCAGAGCATGGAATGGCACACTTCAATCTTTCTTAGGCCAAAAAACGAATGAGCAAGTCGAAGATCAAATGCATGCAGATTTGCTGTTTTGATAGCCAGGGAATCGTTCACAAAGTGTTTGTGCCTCAAGGCCAAATGGTTAATCAACACTTTTACAGAGAGGTACTTGAAATACTTCGAAAAAGGGTCATGCGTGTGAGACCAAACATCAAGAACAACTGGGTGTTGCATCACCACAATACTCCTTGTCACACAGCAATTTTAATAAACGATTTTTGGCCATAAGAACATTCCTGTGGCTTCTCAGCCTCCTTATTCGCCCGACTTGCGTTCTTGTGACTTTTCCTCTTCTCGAGACTGAAAAATAACCACAACGGACGTCATTTTGGAACACTGGAAAACATTCAAACGGCTGTAACCGGCCAGCTGAAGGCTATTCCAGTATCCGAGTACCAACACCGCTATGAGTAGTGGAAGAACCGTTTCCAGCCCTGTGTGGCTTCCCAAGACAGTTAGTTTGAAGGAGACAATGTTGAGTGGTATTATTAACCCAAAAAAAAATTTTAAATCAGTCTCATTACTTAACTTACACACCTCGTATATGTACCTAAGTAAATTTATTGTTCATTTTTATTCAACATTTTTAATATACAATACATATTCAGTTTGTATAAATATATATTTTTAAGTTTATTGCTTTGTTGGTTATAATGAATTACGGTTATAATGAACCGCTCGTGATCGCCAGTAGTGGTTCATTTTAACCAGCCACTACTGTACTGTCTCCATCAACCAACACCTTCTAACTACTGTTTTTAGTCTATAGTCTATACGCAACTTTATGAATTCACTTAAAAAAAGTTTTACTTATATTTGACATTCTTTCGAAGAAAAATATGCTCTAAGGTTCCCAGAAGATAAACATTTATTTAACATTAACAAGAGTCATTTTTATTATAACATTAATGTGTAAGAGATTATATGTTATTTCAAATTTGATCGCTAGGTATTATTACTGAAATGGAGTTAATGGAAGGGTTTCGAATTTAATTAGGCTAATAAGGCAATTAGTAATTCTCTTTTTTACAGCTTCTAACATAAGTTTATAAAAAGATGCATATATTTGAAATGGTTGATATTTAACGTGTATACGAATTTACAAAATATAAAATTAAAATTGTTTGAAAGCAAAGGAGAACTAGAGTGTAATGACTTCAATAAAAAATATTTACTTGTGTTTGTTAAATGGTTCAACTAGAATGTTTGCTATTATTTGTATAATCCGATTAAATCCAGTGGAAGAACAACTGGCAGGTTACTTCTGCTACATTGCACCTCGCTAACTGCTTTATACATACATTTTATTGTAAATTTATCAAAATAAATAGTGTAAAAAGAGAAGGAGACCTATATTATTATAATTATCCTAACTTTAGATGTTCTCCCTATGGACTACGTTTAAAAAAGTATGCTACAAGTGTTCTAATCGAAATCTTTATCGCTAATACTTTACATGCACATACATAGTTAAAACCTAAATTTCTCGTTCGCGAGCAATGTTTGTGTTAACATATCAGAACGCCGATTCTGTTTTTATTTAGCTGAGCCAGACATTCTAAAAAATGTAGGGGGATAAAATCCAATATTTACCAAACAGGAATTTTCGCTTATTCGGACTTCATAAGTTAAACCATTTTAAGTGAATATTTCACATGTTTTACACGGGTAAACGTTAATTTGCGTTTGTAGCTGATCGAGCTCTGACTACTACATTGCATAACGTTCATTGCTCTTAAAAAAACCTGACCAAAAAACGACGTTATCGTAAATAGAGCCTAACAATAAGAATTCTCATATCTTGCATAGTCACTTCGACAATATAATCAACCGCATTTTCAATGAGGGTTAACTGTGAAAAACCATTTGTCTTTATCTCAAAAATACAGTTTATAACATACAATTATATAGTAAATACCAAAGTGCAGTTCAATTGTTGGAATTATTTTTACTCTACAACACACAATTTCCCTTGCAATCCTCTTCTCGGCCATTTGTCATCAATTTCTGAACGTACCTACGCCTACACTAGTTCTCTTTAAACTTTCCGGTTCTGTGTGATTGGATGCTATATCTGTTGTGCAATCTTTCTGACACGTACCTATGGTTTTTGTTAGCCACCTGCACTACTTTTCGATGTTCTTGCACGCCATTAAATTGCTCTGTTTGTCCTCAGTGTGGCGTGCAATATGTTTTCCCAACTTTATTTTACATATGCTACCCTTTTTACTGTATCTGTAATTCATATTATTACCCTACGTAAGTATTTTTGGATTTATCTCCAATCCTTGCACCACCCTCGTTCCATGAGCCTTTAAGTTATTTTTAGCTTTTCGGCACTTTTTTCTGTTAGGGTTACAAGTTCCAAACCGTACATTAGGAATGGTAAGATACATGCCAGAGAATATCTTCGTTTTACACAAACTGGAGTTTTAAAATATTTTCTAACCTTCTAAAAGCATCCCAACTAAGTTGAACTCGCTTCAATAATTCTAGCTTTTTAATTTTTCCGTTAATTTTAGTTAAGTTAAGTTCTGCTCTATTAGAAATTGTTTTACATTGTGAGCCTGATTTCCATATTTTTTAGGTTAATTGTTAATCCTGTTTCAACTTTCAAGTTATTTGACATATATCAGTTAATAAGTATTATGTCGTTGGACAAACTTAGGACACACAATGTTTTTTTCTAAATATAAATCCTAACATTTACAGAAATTACAATTTTTCTTCTTCTTCTTTGAGTGCTTTATATCTTACGAGACGTAGCGATCTTCTCTCCTATGCCAGTGTTGCGCGTTTAGTGCCACAGACATAGAGAAACTACAGCTTAACGTGGGCTCCGAACCACGGGAAGTGTAAACAATTCTACTCCAGAGAAGATTTACTAGGCAGAATACCTCGCTGGTTTGCTACTGCCTTGCGAGGGAGAACGGCCGTTAAAAAACCGATGTTCTGATACTGGGAACTGCACCCAGGATCTTCAGCGCAGAAGTCTAACGCGCTAACCTCTAGGCCACGGCCGCCTCCGGCGGTTTCTTAAAGCTTCGCACCTAAAGTTCTTACGCTGGGAAATTTTCAGTTTCGGATTAGCGCTTTATTTGCACAGCACAAACGGAACGCATTTCTGTCTTTGTTAGTTGCTTGCAGATTCATATTTCCGACAAAAACGCATGTCGTAGTAAAATCTGCGAACGAAACAAGACTTACATTGTACGTATAACGTATTCTGTCGGCTGACACGTTTAGTAGAAAGAAACAGAGATACTTGAAGAATGTGGCGCAGATGTAGGCAAACGTCACTATGTAAATTTGTTTCCAGCAATATTTAAAATGTTTTAGTGGTCGATATTACTTTAATATAATATTTTATTCTCTAAAATACCTAAGAGTTTTTATTTACAATGTTGTTTATTACTGAAATTGTGGAAATTGGTATTACGAGGTGGTTGAAGATAACTTAATAGCATTTTTGTTATACAGCCAATTAAAGGTAATTACAGTTACTGGAATGTATTCTTGAAAATGGTAAATGGTAAAACAGGCGTAAACAGTATGAGTAAAATATACAATAATTTAATAACGAAACTGTACCTATCACCACTGTAACCACTGTTGAATACCACCAAGAGCAACTAAATTAAATATAACACTATGTAATGTGCACTTTTTTTATTAATGGCAGGTTACTTTCCTTTGCTGTACTATTTTCCTATGGTGGGTAAACTTATTTTTAATGCATCTAACTCGTTTTCGAACCGCTACAACGTCGATTAATGGGCCAAAATTGTCTTTTTCGCGCATAAAATAATCGAACAGATTTAACACAAACTGTTGACACTGCGCATTCAAAAAATTTCCGGACATTTCTAACAGCGTTTTCTTTTTAGAATGGCTAAACACCAACTAACATCCAATGTTGAACTGGCTGTTCATAACAGTAGTGCTACGAATATTAGTGAAAATTTGGGACTTGTAAAAGACAATTTTATTTCAGATTTTTAGAATAGCACTTAAGTTAGGTAGAAGGTACCCAATTAACCCAAACTGCGCTTTTGTCGACCCTCAACAGTTTTTACACATCTGGTTGTCAAAAGCTCCGACATTGTCGTCGAAATAGTTTTCACTTCTCAGTTCCCCAAGTGTATGTTTTACTATTTACTATTTTCAAGAATACATTCCAGTAACTGTAATTACCTTTAATTGGCTGTATAAAAAAAATGCTATTTGGTTATCTTCAACCACCTCGTAATACCAATTTCCACAATTTCAGTAATAAAGAACATTGTAAATAAAAACTCTTAGGTATCTTTAGAGAATAAAATATTAAAAAAATAATATGGACCACTAAAACATTTTAAATACTGCTGGAAACAGATTTACATAGTGACGTTTGCCTACATCTGCGCGACATTCTTCAAGTATATCTGTTTCTTTCTACTAAACGTGTCAGCCGAAGAATACGTTACACGTACAGTGTAGGTCTTGTTTCGTTCGCAAATGTTACTACGACATGCGTCTTTGTCGGAAATATGAATCTGCAAGCAACTAACAAAGACAGAAATGCGTTCAGTTTGTGCTGTGCAAAAAGGGCTAATCCGAAACTGAAAATTGCTCATCGTAAGAACTATAGTAAAACTCAATATTTTCATTACTTGACAAACTTTGATGAATTCTCTGAAAATCTTCTTAAGATGTTCAATAAAAGGCGAAGCATAGGTTGATTTAAGTCTAGCTATCGCTATATATCAGACTCTTTGAGTGCTCTACAAGAACTTCAATCTCACGAAACAAGAAACAAAATAGCTACACAAATCCAAGAAAAGCTAACATCCCTTCAACAGATTGGGAAAACTGTCTTACTGTGGTGGGTCCCCTCTCACGTGGGTATTCCCGGAAACGAAGCAGCCGACGGTGCAGCCAATAAAGCTATAACTTCTTCAAACTCCCAAGTCATAAAACAAATATCTAAAGAAGATCTGAAATCGTTTTATAAACATTGCATCAACAAGAAATGGCAACTCGAATGGGAATCCTCCCATTGCAAACTACTCCCAATCAAACCACAAACCAAAAAACAAGTAGTAACCCACTCACTGTCCCGTCAACAACAGGTTGTTCTGACTCGTTTAAGAATCGGACACACCAAAATAACACATTCCTATATATTAGAACAAAAAGAAAAACCAATGTGCCAAAACTGCAACGTTCCACTAACAGTAAAACATCTCCTACTGAATTGCCGACATTGCGAAAACGCAAGAGTACAGTTCCAAATACCTAACTCCCTTGAAAAAGCACTGGACAACACGAACCCTACTACACAGAGAATGGTCGCCTTCCTGCAGGACACTGGATTACTGAAAAAAATTTAGTTAAACCTTTTATTATATTTTTTTTATTAATATGTACTACTACTTAAAATGTTCCTAACTTGTATATAACTTAAAGTTACATTGTTAATAACCTTGTAGTTGAAGCAAGTTAAATTAAATTAAAAAAAAAGTCTATAAAAGGCCGGACGGATCCATTAAAAAAGGCATGACAATGTGATCCCTCCAAGTGTTTTCAGAAGAAATTATTTCGTGTTCTGGACTAAAACATAACTGTACCTACTGAGCTATATTTAAATAACCATTATATTAAAAATTGTAGTAAATGCTGTAAATTGTATGGCTTGGGTAAACAAACCCGTTTTGTTGTCCACAGCTAATCATACTTAAAATTTTGTTGATCATAGTGTAGAGTAAACTGCACTTCAATAAAATGTGATAAAGTGACAAATTCAACTAAAAATGCAATAGAACTTTATATTTGATTATATTACGTTATTTCAGTTAATTTCTACAAAGTAGTGTTTCCTTATTCTACAACAAATGATTTTCAGTAAATTAACTAAAAGGTCACGGTTTCTCGTTTCCTAACAATGAGGTAGCCATTCCATACCCATTGTGCGAGTAAAGTACGCCGTTCTAATCTAAAGGCAAAAGAGGCCCAAGTTTATGGCGGACGAGCTGTCATTACAGCTTCGGTTTGGTATCGCACCGGAACCGCGGCCCGGAAAACTCCGGACCCAAACCTCTTCGAGTGTAAAATTTTGTGCGAACCGCGCCCAACTCTATGAAATCAGGAAGACGTATCTGCAAGTAACGTTATTATAATGGCGAGATGACATATTTTAGAGCAGCGCTACTATTCATGCATGCCGAATTATATTGTTAAAGATTTATGTTGGACGTTATTTCGAAAATATAAATTGCTTCATTTCTGTCGCCCCGTTTCTTCAGTCACGCGAACTGCAATTTGATTTAAACAGATACCCAGTGTTAAAATGGCCTAAAATCGGCTTAAAAGTCGAAAAACCGACGATGGGAATCTCGCTTTATTAGTTTAATGTCGTTGGTAAACTTTTGCCACCTTCCTACGACCAATTAAGTACGTAAATTACACAGTGATGTTAAATAACAATAACAACGAGCATTAAATATGAAAATCTGAATTATTCCTTTGTGTTTCGTATTCAACAATACCCGCCATTCTCACACGTTGCGTGTTATTTATTCGAATATTATACCTTATAAATAAGACATCGAGGCGTTGTTTGCATTTCGTTAAAACTAAACATTAATGCTGCGCGAAAATTTATGTAAGCAATTAATTCATAACTGTTTGCATTTAAAATTTCTACAAGCACAAATATGTATTATGTATTCACATTCATAAACTTGAGGGCTACATAAAGACTAACCGCAACCTGAAACACAAAATACATAATAAATGCATATTATTTCAGGTATTTATTGGCGACAAGGACTAGTGGACAAGCCACAACGCCAAGCAAGATGCCACTGTTAATAAATATTTTTATTTATATTAATGGTGGATAATGCCGCCAATAACTTTTCATATTACAAAATTGCCAAATAAATAAACCTTGAGGAGAAAAATCAATTCGAAAAGTTTATATTTTAGAAAAAAAACTTGTTTCAGTAGTGACTTCTGAATAAATTTTATAAGAAAGCGCCAATATGCAAGCTTTTTATACCGACTACAAATTTTAAACTTGTTTGAGTTCACACATTCTATGCGACTTCTGTTTTCACACCTAGTTCAACCACATGCAAGCAATGCAGTGAATTTTCCCTTCCCTATATAATCCAGCATCAACATGTGAAACAGTTCAGGGTGTACTTGGGTCGAAAACAATAAAGGGAACATCATAAATTTCGCTATATTAATCATCAAAGTTGGGCCATAAACAACGAGCGTAAGCTGACGTGGCAAAACAACAAAAATATGCTTACGCAGCACAATCGAGGTAAGGGTAACTTTAAGAAGTGGGCGAAAGACAAAAGGCAAGTGACAAATCCTCCTACTAGGTTCATTCGTACATTTTTTCTACATTAATGGATTGCACATCCGTTTGGGTAAGATACTGCAATATTTTTAAATTATATATCATTTTTAATATTCCTATAATATTCAGAAAGTATAGTTTGCGACTGCATAAAATAATGTTCAGCATAAACTTGATACAAAATGAAAAAGATATTCACGTTTAATAAAGTAAGAATATTGCGGTGCGAGTTTTAGTAAACTTTTCAGTAACATCATCTAGGACTCCGCTTGTCATAAGCTAGGATATTTAAAACTAATGGAAACAATTAAGAGCTTTTTGCAGATCGCAGATCGCAGTTAGATATAACGTAACGCTTAGAACTAAATATACATTATGACTTCTTAAAAATTCGAAATTTTTGCTTGATTAAGTTTTTTAAGTACCATACAGTGTAAATACTATTTGTATATTCCAATAATATGTTTAATTTCTATAAATTCTCAGTGTTGTACGATGCATATGATCTTAACAAAATCTATACACCGCTATATCATTATCTTTTAGATTACGTACTTTTTCTTTTTAGAAAACATTAACATTGGCAGAAGCTGTCAAACAGTGTCCTTTTTTTGAATATGGTATTCAATTTGTACGCTTCGGTCACTGCGCTGTATTAGAGAAAAATTTATAACGGACTACTTAATTTAGAGATCCGCCAACCAATCAGATTTACAGGTTTTGAAATAATGGATAGAAATAAAATAAATTGCGTAAGGGAAATGATTGCGGGGAGACCCGAAGGCAGTTCCGCACCCAGCTTCCACTTTAACCCTGTTTGAGGTAGTTAGTGACATGATTAGAATATTAGAAGATAAACAAGTACCACGTAAACTAACAAATTATAAAACAATTAAATGCAAATATCAAAATCAAAATACGAACTGATGAGGGCCTTACAAATGAAATCGAGATAGCAACTGGTATAAGATGTGGCAACAGCTTAAGTCCACTGCTATTCTTTCTAATAATGGAAGAAATAATAAGAAAAAGTAAAAACAGTCCAAAGAGGATATAAGATGGGCACGCATGAAATAAAAGTATTATGCTATGATAACGATGCCGTACTTATATCAGAAACAGAAAACGATCTCCAGCGTATGGTATATACATTTCAGAAAACAGCTGAGAAATTAAATATGAAAATATCAACAAACAAGACAATGCCTAATTATCTCTAAAGAACCTTTAAGATGTAAAATTGTTGTTAAAAACTAAATAATTGAACAAGTAATGAAATTGAGATATTTAGGAATAGATATATCCAGCTATGGCAACCTACGAGAAGAAATTTTCGACAAACAATTAAAGCCGCGTCCATCTCTGGCAGTTTGAAAGATGTGATTTGGAGAAACAAGTTTATGAGGATAGACAGTAAAGTCAGAATTTATAAATCATGCATCCTAGCAGTGATGACCCATGATACTAAGACTAGTAAGATATGCTCACTAGCGAGACGAATTTGCGTTCTGTTGGCGCATGACGTCACTCGGTGACAACGGGGCGGCATTCATACGTATATTATAGAAATATAGACGATGAAATATACCTACATAGGTAAACAATCTATTAGCTAATAGACGGTGATAATGTTTTAAATTGTACAAGTAAAGTAATGTATTAATAGGTTTATAAATTTATTACGTAGCTGATCACAAAAGAGTAGGCATTCTACTGAAAAAAACTATAGATATATTTCACAAATATAATAAAGATTATTATCACTATAATAATAATTATAATGTCATGCCCCCAGTCTTGCTTTACTAAAATGTTTCACAGGCGATTATAATTTGCGACATATCCACGTTTAGAAAAGTTTAAGAAATAAGTTTTGGGATGACCGGTTGGATGGTAATATTTACGTAATACTGAATATTATATGAATGTTTACGATAAAAAAATTTATTTTTTATTTTATTTTATTTTATTGTGGTATAACACACAAAACATATCTACTGTAGCGCAATTAATAAAGAGATATTTATACATTTTTGTCATCATAAAATAAAACTGTACCTACTTTGTTATTTTAATAATTTTCCTATTTTGAATATTGGAATATTCGTTAATATTTCTATTAAGGCACCGTATTCCGAAATACATTTTGCATCTAAAGAATATTTTTTTAACATCTTCACTCAAATCAATATACCTAACGAGAGCGACATAGATGTTCTTGAATATATTTATTGGACACTTTTAGGACTTTGCCGTTAAGTTCTTCAAAAATTGAATTTAACTATTTACATTTTAGCAAAAAATCTTCATTGGGTTTCACACTCTAAACTTAAAAGCAATGAAGCCCGCCAAACTTTCCAATCCATCCCATTTAATTTCTGTGAAAACGTCAGCTACCGTTTCAGTTTCTTCTGCTAATTTTCCAGTTTTCAAATTTGCGAACAGCTTCACCGTCACAATTGTGCCATTATCTTCTTCTAGGTATTATTACTGCAGCCTGCATAAATATTTGGAGAATCGATAGTATGACTTGTTAAACTTAAGGTAGTTGTTTCTTCTACATTTGCAGGTCCAGGAATAATTTCATCATTCCGACCTACTATGTATTTTCGTATACGGTATTTAAATTGTAGAGGCGTAGGGTGGTCATATAAACCTCCAATAGCCCTGATGATGGAAAAAAGCCTTCCAACGGATCTTGGTTAAGATGATACGTTAGTAAATATTTAATGCCAAAATCAGATTTTAGGTCCTGAAATAGTGATTTGAGGGAGTAAATACTAATTACAATACCTTTTTGGAAAGGCAATTTTGTTTTTGTTTTGTTTGTTTTTAAACTGCTGATCATGCTCTCCATTTCATCTAGAATTTTATTTTGCTCTTCAACTGACAGTCCATATGCTTTACTTCTAGTTCGCGAATCTATTTGAGGTGTTTTTGAATTAAATATACCAAACCAATCGTTCGTGATTTTGAACAAATTGGAACACTCTAGCCAATTATATTGTTCATTTTCATATAAACCAAGGGATCCCATTCGTGACAAAGCTTTTGGTATTGTGTGCGAAAATAATTTAGTAGCTAGTTTAACTTTTTGGAGTTTAGCATTTTGCACCTTTAAATGTGTTGAATTGTTTTTATGAGCAATATTTACGTCCAAATCTCCGGTAAGTTTCAAAAACTCCACAACTGGTTCTTTTGTAACCGATTTTAAATCCTGAATCCAAAAAATGGTTTCTCAACAATTTGATCATATGCGGTACAACTGCTAAAACATAAACATTTTTATTGGAAACTGGATTAGAAAACAACGTATTTTCCGAAATCCCCAATTCCCGCTACAACCCTCTGTTGGCACTTCCTAAATCGCTATTAATGGCGTACATAGGAAAGCTAATATTTTCAAGTTTTTCAATAATTTTAAACAGCAATTCTTTTGTCATTTGACGATCGTAATCATAAAATATTGGTTGCTTCCAGTTACTGCAAATACCGCAGACGATGACAACTTGTTATAATATGTATTAAGCAAATTGATGAATGGTATAGCATCTTTTTTCAACTTCCATTTATTTGGTGACAAATCTAATAGCCTACTTGCAGACAATAGACGTCTTCTGTGAAATGCTTGGCGCAAATTCTTGCCGTAGTAGTATTAAATTTATGTTGTTGCAAACATTTTTGGACCCATATCCGGCATATTTCTTTTTTTTTTGGAAATGAAAGAAACCGACGCTTTCTTTCGGACATTTTGAATGTTTTGTTATTGTCGCTGTTGCAGTTTACTACTGCCCAATTTACCATAGTTAATAATCACACTTAAAACAAGTGTACCAGAGAACTACTCTAATTTGTAAGTGAAAGACTAACGGCATAGACTAATTACAGTAACTCCATCGAGGTTCCATTTGTCACTGAACTACGTCACCGCTTGTTCGGAGTGGAGAGGGAACATGCGCGTGAGCATATCTTACTAGTCTTAGTATCATGGTGATGACCTATGCTGTTGAAACACGGGCAGACTCGAAGAAAACCAAAAACATCTTGAGAATAAACGAAATGAAAATCCTGCGAACAATTTCAGGAAAAACTATGAGGGATAGAGTAAGAAACAACGTAATAAGAGACACATGTGAAGTTGAAGATATAGCTAAGTGGAGCTGTAAGCGTCGAAAGGAGTGGAGAGAACACGTTCAAAGAATGGACAATGGAATGCTACTCAAAATTGTGATGAATAACTGACCATCTGGCTATAGACTACCAGACAGGCCTCCAAAAAGATGGTATGATAGTTGTATATCCACATCCCAATCCCAAGAGGATTAACAATCAAGAAGGACTCATCGGTAAAATAAACTAAAGGTCTAGAAACAAGTAGAAGAAAAAAAAGTGACGTGGCGCAGTAACTCAGGAGGACCGACGGTTTTAGGTACTCTCCGAGGCAGCATGTGAGCGAAGGTTTCTGTCACCCATCCATAAGTGGGTACCATGCGTCGTTCCTTAACTTTGAATATTATTTGACCAGTACTCAAGCTCGTCCGCTCCGCTGATTCTCGTCCCAGAGGTAAATGACCAACTATAAGTGAAATATGGACAACTAGCATATAATTTTGCTGTTCTCACTGATATGGAAGTATTGCATTATAATCAGGAGAGAAACGTAATCCGTTCAAATCTCATGTTTATGAACACTCAAACGTGTTGCTTTTAAACAATTTCGGTGCTGAATTGATCAAAAAACGTTTGTCTAACGGGTTAACAATTTCACTCACTAATTCGCTCATCAACAAACTCGTACGAACATCATATTTTACCGGCAAAATTAACCGCTGATATGTATGAAGAGAAAAAAATTAATGGTTCCGTTTAGAGCGAACTAAAAGGCATTAATGTGAGCCTTTATTTGAACCATGAAACGGATATGTGCTTATTTAAATACGATTTTCTTTTTTGTGAAAATGGAATGTTAAAAAATTAACTAAGTTTTAACAAATCATAAAACATCTATATGGTAACATTATAAGAAGGTAACAGTAAGAAAAATGAAGCTTTTATGGTTGTGTTGTACCAATGAGATTTGAAATCAACATTTATTATTATTACGTAATTTATTTAAGACCCAACAGGGCTTATGCGCACCATTTGAAACGCCTTGTAAATTAAAAAATACAAAAACCAACCAAATATAGAACTGCGCATGTTACGGTTTCAACCCCAATCGCATACAAAGTTCGAAAATTGGCACATCTTAAGACCAAAATTATATTTCTGGTCAACAAATTATGGGATACTAACAGTGGCACGCCGAATATAAGTTACTTTTAATACAGGTTTAAACATTATTTGAAAACTATTCTTGTATAAGACAATTTGTATTGGGTAGATTCGGTATTTTTTCAATTGTTGTGGTTTTACTTCGTCCTTTGCTTGTTTAATTAAAATTCAGCAACACAGTGGATACTTTTATTCGATGGTAGGCAATCCTCTGCCCGTTACTAGAATTTGTTAACATATTAACAATCCCAATTTCTTTTTATTATTGTGTAAGAATTTTGAGATGCTCTATAATTCATACCATTTTAAACTATATTCGCATTTTATTTCAAAGTAAGCAATTACCCTTAATTCGTTTAGGCATACTTTTAGCTTACAATCGTGTCCTTAATCAAACCCGAATGTTTCCGTCTCATAACACCACCTTCATTAGTATTGCATTAATCTTCTACTAATTCTTTTATTTTTATTTGATAAGATAACTTCATTTTTTCTTTTTTCCTAAAGCTCATTCCTGTAGATCAGTTGGAATACTCACCTGATGTTCTCCATAACTTCAACAATCCTTTTAAAACTTAACTTGTTAAACTTCTAGCCTTTGCAATTGTGGTTTGAGTATGCTCCATTTTTTACACAATGTGCATCTTCTGCCAGCGTTATTATAATAAAAATATGGCTGATATTTCAATTTAAATCAGAATTTACTTAACAATGCTGGCACAGGAAAATGAAAGGGAAATAGTTCATCATTCTCAAGAACTTAAAACATTTCCACACTTCCAACACGTCTTCTAAAGCGTACCCTTTCGTTTTATAATTTTTATTCTGTCTAGTTCTGCAATCTACACAATTTAAGTTTGCACTTGCGATACCGCAACCAATCTGCAGTACACAAAAGAGTAATGCGATTACAGTTTTGCGATCTGACATGAACAGTGAACGCAAACGCAAACACAAACATGAACTGAAATGGTGAAATGCAATATCTATAAGACAAAGTTTTAGCTCTGAGCGTATAAATCGGCTTACGATTTAAATAAATAAGATTATAGACTGTCAGGCCATAAAGTAAAAAGGATTTGTCCTGTTGGTGACAGAATCAACCGGGATTTTTCTGGTTAAGTCTTCTCGAGGAAATAAAATCAAGACCTCTCACTTAATGCGTTTACGTTCAGCAGCAAGACTTCGTTCTGATAAATCGAACCACTGCCTTTAGAGAAGACGGCTAATTAGCGAAGAACAGAAGTTACTACTAGAGAATTTCGACAGGATTTCAACTTTTCTAGATTTTGGATAATGAGAAGGCAGAAAAATGCGAAAAAGTTTTAATTGGACAAGTATGTTTCCTACCTGCAATTAACGAAACTCAGATTACGATAGCAATAATAAAATTAATTGGCCCTTTAAAAAGTTCCGTCAGGTTTTAATAGGTGTATAAGGTTTCTTCTTCGCCTTCATTCTTTGCTATTTATATCAAGTTTGGCGACTTACAGGACAACATATTTTAGGGGCGTCTTCCAGTTCATTTTTCTTAATCGCCCTGGAAAAACATTCAGTTTTCTCGTTAATGTAGCAATTACACTCATGCCTGTTTTGTGACAAACGTCTGCGGTTTGTTTTATCTCGCACGTCATGAATTTCCGCGGAAACTCAATTATTTCGGATCTGACCTAGCAGAGTCCGAATATGGACCTATATTTCATAGGTCGTAAACTTCCAAGATGCTTCTGACGATGTAATATGAGAGCTGAGACTGCAGCAGAAGCCATATTAGTTTACTGGTTACGGAATTCTCCAGCCAGTGTCGCAAAGCTAATAAAACTGACGAGCTTGAGCTTTACTCTTTCCACAAAAGCGCTACTTGCTTTCTTTCAAATAAACCCACTAAATTAGATTTCGCCGAGCATTTTCTAATTTGCTGGTGTAAAGTACGTGGTTACAGTTACCAACACAAATTTGAAAGCCACCGCCAAGTTTTAATTTCCAGTTCTACTGAAGGCTTCAATTCAATTTACAGCAAGTATGGAAACAAGTTTTAGAATGAGTTTAGAATTGCTAACCTGCAAAGTTGCGCATCTTTTTTGTTTTAGTTTATCGTTTGCAAAAATTTCTAGATAAAAGACCAATTCCCAACCAAACTGACCATAATCGATAATCAGACTGCGGCAAAGGCTTTTTTGTTTTGTTGTTTTGTATGCAGCAATTTCAAACTTCGCATTTTTTGCTTTGTACTAAAAAACCAAATTATTAATTATTTAGACCATATTTTTTCAAATTTTGCTTTTTTGGATATATTTGGATGTGATATCATATTCTACGATTTCATTGCATATTTTCATATTTTTTAGATTATGTTGCATTGTAAGTGTGTATAGGCGCGCGTGCGCATGTGATCATGTCTATATATAAAAATTAAAAAGGTTTCTATGAAGTTACATTTTATAAAAGATCATTTTCTTCATAATTAAAATTTAAAAAACATCATTTTTTGCATGAATTTTTATCTTAACTTAAAGGTTAGACCTAGAGATTTTTTATATCAAATACGAAGGTAACTCGGAAGAAAATATTGATACTAATATGCAAGATATGAGATATTAAAGTGTATTTCGCCTTCCAAGCAGATTTCATTTTAACATTAGGATGGATGCAGAGGGTGCGTGTGAGACCGTGTCATTCCGACACCGCATAATTCTTACAGCGTGAAAATCCTAGACGAATGACTCCTGCAACACCTAACCTTTACCTTTCAGTGAGGTAGATCCATTCGGTTGGATAACCAAGAAATAGTGAATTTATACGTTGTAAGACACGTAACAAAATCATACTTTGTAGAAACAAATAGGAGCAGAAATTTTATCTTGCAGGTACGATTGCATTTATACGTTGTAGACAGCTAGAGGAATTATACTTTGTAGAAAGGAGGGCATGTTATACGTCCTAAGACAAGGAATCAACACAGTACATTATAGGAAGGAGCACACTTTATACGTTGTAAGATGAATACGGAAACTACACATTCTAAAAATGAGGGCGGTTTATACGTTCGAAGAATAAGGGCAGTTTGTATGTTTTAGAACAGGACTCGGCAACCTTTTCGGGGGATAGGGCTACTCGAGTAACCAATAAGCAGTGGCTGGCAGGTGGGGGACGGACGTCTTGCGACACCTCTAATAAGAAGATTATTTTGTAAGCATAGGTATGAAATTAATGACGCTATCTTAACCCTTAAGTTCGGGTGGCATAGCTACATTTAGGGTGCCAGCTGGCGTTATGGCAGTCACTAACCTTCCGGCGAGTACCTGCGAGCTGTTGGGGTTGTGGTAGGTACTAGTATAACACATCACAGATTCACTATTATACAATCAGTTGTTTAAGTAGTAAAACCAATAGAAAGAACCAATCGAAATGTGACAGACGATAATTGGCCCTCGAAACCAAAGAGTGCAAAATTTCATGCTTCCTAGTTAGTCATAATCTTCTGTTATATTCTCAACTTCACATCGTGGCGTTTAAATAAGGCGATATTAAAATAGATATCGATAAAAAGTAACGTAAGTCACACGAGCAATATTGTTTTACAACACTACGCAGGCCGCACGTCGTGTACTAGACGCCCACATGCAGCCCATGGGCCGCGGGTTGCCGGCCCCTGTTTTATAACATGTTTAAAAATTATAGATACCTTATATATTATGTAGGCGTGCATTTAAAGAGCTACAGAACATGCAAAAATTACACCATTTAGGTTCATGTTTTGTAAGAAAACAGTCATTCTAAATAAAGAAAAAGAAAAAATTCAATCAGCATTTTCTACATTTAGTAACTATAAGGAGACGATGCAAATATGCCTATTTTAATTTTATAATCATTTTAAATGTAGTTTTTTACACCATTCGTTAGTTACAAAGCGTCAAAACGGCATTTGCCTTTTTATACCGTATATACCACACAGTAACCTTATTCCTGCAGGGGTAGATTATAATTTTATCTTTTATTTATAAATAACGATCTAGCAGATGCGTCTCGACTAAGGGTACATTTCTTTTCAACTTTTTTTAAATAATATTTAATTCATGCAAAGCAAGCGTCATAATTCGTTTTCATACAACGTATAAACTGTACTGGTTCTTACTAGGTATAATTTTACTACATTTCCTGCAACGTATACGTAGTCTACTTGTTCTACAGCGCACAAATTGCCTTTATTTCTACAAAATATTATATTATTTCTGTTCATTCTAAAATGTATAAATGCATTCATGGCTGTCTTATCCAGTCTCTCTTCAGGATTTGGATGCTTTAAGAATTATTCAGTATCGGAATTATACAGTCTCACACGTACTCAGTATCCGTCTACAAATATTATTTAGGCTACAAAATTAAAATGAAGAACTTAAAAAAACATACAGTACAACTGCTGGGATAGAACGAAATATAACGCCCATTTACGAAGTAAATGTTTCAATTAGCAGTGTTTACTGTATTGTGTTTTCTGTTTACAGCATTCGCTCCTCCAAAATACAAAGAGCACAAAATAAAATACTTTTTTTCTATAGCTAATGTTAAAATGTTGTTATAGCAACTCTTTTGAGTAGATAAAGTATCACTTTAACCGCAAGGGTAGATAAAGTAACACTTTAACAGCAAGGGTAGATAAAATGTTTTAACTTTTTTTATTCAATTAAATTTACAAATTCAAACACATTAATTCGAAGGATTAACAACAAGTTTAATTTTACAATTAACATTATTAGTTTTCTTCTTCTTGTGTTAATTCTTTTCCGTACATTTCGTATTCACTTCGTACACAAAACGCAAAAATACTGAACACTCCACAAAAACCAGAATGTAAAATTTGTTTGACATTTGTTGACAGAGTAATTCATATCCGTAGTAACCATTGACGTTATAACTGAATGGACATAGCGTTAGTTCTAAGCATTGACCGAGACTAAAGAGAGAGACGAAAGACACGAGCCACGTGGGTGTGGGCAAAAAGGGACGCAGGCTGCATTGACTTGCATAAGCGCATAGTAGTTTACCTAAGTAACGTACGTACGTTAACGTTTATTTTAATGACAAGAATTGCCTACTAAATTGAACAGAAAACGAAAATGGTTATGTCATGTTCCAGTTATGGTTGCACAAATCGTTATAAAAAGGGTGGCCCATTATTTCATAGGTAATGTTAGATTATAATAACGACTGCCTAACGATTTGTAAAGCAGCATAAAATGTGTTCCGGTCTACAACAACATCAAATTTTCATCAGAACAATATTTTGAATATTTTAATTGTTAAGGCACAAAAAATAATTATTATAAAAGCTGATAGTATTTTTAAAGTATTAGAAAATCATGTATTGGATCAGGATCCGCTTGAAAATCACATTGTGCAACTTGTTAAATTAATTTTAAAAGCCTATTTTAATGTTAGATTGCATCACCGAACACAAAGTTTGAATGAACAGAAAAACAGAATTAGACATAAATATTCAAAACTGATATTATTTAAAAACCAATAAAATTACTAAAATTACTAATGGTGTATTTGAATAATTACATGCACTCTTTTAGGATTTGCAGATTGCTAAGAAACGGCAGGAATTAAATCCGAAGGCACTATTAACACTCAGTATTAAAAATGTGTATGTTATTAATAAATAATTTAAAAAACAAATTTTAAAATTTGACATTAAAATTAATTTTAAGGTTTGCCTAAAACAAATGCAAACAAATTTGCAGATCAAAGTTTAAAAAGTAGAAACATCTGTAAGACTTACTACTCTACGCGGTTTCCTATACGTAACCACATGTGTCCTGTGTTAAGGTATTTATATTATTGTATGTTATCGGTTTATCGCTATATTATGTTACTTAGAAGTATTAAATAAAAATAATAACAGAATTTTCAATATAAACCCTACGATTTAAAATGATACGGCATATTCACATATTAAGCAATGAGCGCCGGGTAAGTTTCTGCCCACAGTCACGTGGTACAATTCGTTCCGTCTTTGTTGCGCTTTAACGGCATGGATTACAACTATTTCTCTCTTTGCTGTGGGTCACTGTTAGCCAGTATACAGTATACGGTTCGCTCTGTCCATTCATTATAACGTCAATGGTAGTAACGGAGCAACACAGTTGCGATTTTTGTGCCAAAAATTACAATTTTCTTTGAAATTTTATTTTTCACCTGAATTTGAAGTCTTGCTATAGAAAAAAATGTTGTATTGCACACGACGATAAAATCGCATTATCTTCTCGAGCGTAATTAGCGTCTCGACTGACGTCTCGACGCTAAAAAACACTCTCAAAGATAAAGTACAATTTTATCGTCTTGTACAATAAATAACTATTAGCATCTTTATTTTCTATTGACTCAGAAAATATTAATCCTTACGCAGGATTTACTTATAAACATCTGTTGAGGAAGACGGAACAAGTTTATAGGAATTTTCGGGGTATCAACCCAATCCAAAAGCGTATAGATATAGCGGTATTTATGTGCTTGATATCAAACCACATAAAGTTTTCCCGATGCTCCTTAATCCTTAAACATATTTTTCTTAAATCGAACTTATTACATGGTTTTTTAAATCAATTTTTCTAAAAAGTTGTATGTGTAATTTGAGAGATTTAACGCTAAAAGCACAAGCATGAACGATGAATGAGTTCTTACAAAAAGTAGATGAAACGTTAGAATTAATATGTATGTACGGCATCTAAGCATCTGTTGGCTTTTTTTCTAATAGTAGATAATGAGTATTTTAGAATTATAAATATTTCGAATGCGAGAAATTATTTATGCCGATAGTAACCACGTTATTACAATTTTTAATGATGTAGAAAACGTTTGATAGTTTTCTAGGTATTGCGTTGCGGGTATAGCGAACACCTGACAGCAGTCTCAAAAGTCTCGCCATTACTAAGAAAACTGTAGAGATATACTGTGAAAAAGCAACATGAAAACGATGAAAATGATTTACTTTACTTGAATAGATGCACTTTTACATGTTTCTTACTAATTCAACTTAATTCAAATGTTTATGGTTATTTAGTTCATCTTTTCGAATTAATAATTACTTAAATACATATTTCTCTTAAATTATTGACAGTAACTGAATAACTGAGCTACTAAATTTCTTTCAAACGTTTCTTGATATTTAGAATATATTTTAGTTGCTATATTTTTAAATTAAATTTTAGAATTTCTATTAATTTGGATGTACTAAATACAATTGTTCGTATGGAAGCTGCTTTTTAATGCACTTTTAAAAACAATCAGTTTTTGTTTATTACATTTCAAACATATATATTGCATATTCCCACCGATTTTATTGTATATTGTATATACACACAAAGTGATTTTTTAAAAAGTCAATTGCAGCAAGCCTAGAAAAAAAGCTATTCCGTCTGCAGTCAGCTGTAATGAACTTTGAATGACATTTATCTGTATGTCAAACTGTGTGACAGTTCAGGTAGTTAAAAATTTTGGCCCAACAAAATGTGAAAATGAACAAGTATTTAGTTGCAACTGATTTGTAATTTATTAAGGTAAGTAAATTACAGGTTTTTCGTCAAGATTTCTTTCTTTCTGCTACAATTTTCATATTGTCAGATTCTAAAGCTTAATATAGACGGGACAATCCATAAGCTACTGCAATTGACTTTTTAAAAAATCACTTTGTATATAGTGCATATATGCCCCAGTCCATAGAATAATTTCAAATCAAAGCTCAGAATATTCTATAGAAAAGCAGATCATAATTTATTTTACCGAATATACGTTCTAGAGCTTTTCTGAAAAATAAATGGTGCAAGTACACACCGTGCTTATTATCTTAATGGCTACTTCGTGAATGTGTTTAACTTTGCACTACACGTCTTCTATTTGTATTAGCAATTTGAAAGCGTTGCTTATACAACTTTATACCTCCGTGTAAGAACTGCTACCTTCCCAGCTCGCCATATTCGATTCAAACGGAAGCTTTACAAAGCACCTACCTCCAACAAGCAAGCATCCTCACATCTGATCTAGAGCAGCAAGTTGCAGGCTATTTATGAATATTGCAAAGCTTTGCAATACGTCGGAGTCGAACAAACAACATGCTACAGCGAAGTTAATTAAGAAGAAGAGCCTTGGCGAGGCGTAATAACATCAATCTTCCGTTGCTAATTACCGTGAGCCGGCAGCGACCTGGCAATATGGCGGCAGACGACGTGCCCTATTACTATGGCGACGTGCTCGCGTATTTGTCAGAGTTATTGCGAATTATCAGATAAGTTAGTTTCTGTTACGTGTTTCTTGCTCATGTGTAATCTTATCATTACGATTAAGCAGATGATCCACCAAAGAACACTACTGGATGCACCTACCGGTTTCAGCGATGCATCACTGTCTAGAAACAAAGATGAATTGGCGAGCTTTGGTTTACGCAAAACTTCAATGAATGAGTTATTTTCTCTTAATTCCCCAAGGAAATTTTACAATTGAAATATGTTAAAAGTATAATACAAAATGCAAATTGCAGTTGAAAAATATGTCAAACTCTTCTGAAACAACCCCTTACATGTGTCTAACTAACGATGAAGTAGCGCCTTCTAGAAAGCAATTCAACGTAATGCAAGTCCGAGAAGTTTATCCGTGCACGTCATAACGTGTTCATCCAATATTATATGTTTCTTGAAACTGAAAGTTCCTCCCTGCACATTCCTGACACGTAATTAGCTACCTATATTAAACTGAAGTGGTAGTTTTTGCTACAGCTTAAATAACTTAATTTAGGGACTAACTTTTCTGACAGCGCTTACACATAACATTTACAGTTTACGATCTGTAATCTTAACTAATTGACTATCCAGATCTAAGCGTGTACGTGCATACTTTAATAATTCAAGTATTGTCTACAATTCAGAGCTAAATTATTTACTACTCTCGTGATTTTCTCATAACTTTTCAGCGTTTATATTTTTACGGTCACGTCATGAGTATTACAATGCTAATTATAAAAGTAAATTATTATCCATATTAAAATATAGCAGTCTTAAAATGGTTTGTAGTTCTTTCGGAACATAATTATGTTAAATCATAATACCAAAGGTTTAATTGCGAATTTTACGAGCGAACCGGATAGTTTTTGCTTCTCCTATAATAAATATTAAATATTCATCTAAAAGCTTTAAAAGTCATTACTACTGCTTATATTTCTAAGTGGTAAATGCCGGTAAGACCGACCATTTACGATTAACGTCTGCTTCTTAAATAACTAGTTCTCATAAAGTGTTGCATTAGTTACTATGAGCTACCAAGTCACGCACCCACTTCTGATCTTAACTGCTAGAAAAATTTTAGTAAGAGTACGGTAAGTACTTCCTTTGGCCAAAAGGAAAAGGATTGGAGCATGTGTTAATCAAATATTTTTGATTAAACATTATGTTACGTACTCGCAGTTATCGTGCTGGTGAGAACAGTAACGCCCGCGACCGTTCAATATTATCACTTAATCAGTCAGGTTTTGGACTTTTAATGTAACTATAAGCAAGGCTTAATTATACATGTAGTGTTAACTTATACAGGGTGTCTCATAAGATGAGATTAAACACCCCGCAGAGTTGTTCAGCAGTGCATACTGAACACAAAACAGCTAAAATATTCATTTTTCACAGGCTACTTTCTTCACGAGTTTCTTGAAGTTCGAAATTCGATTGCGATATTATCGATGAAACTAGTTCCTCATCAATAACAACATATTAACAATAAAAATGACTTCCATACAAGTTTAAGTTGCACATTTTTGATCCTAAGATTTTGATGAGAACACGAAATTTAGATATCAGAGCAAATCTAACCAAGGCTGATAGTAATTTCTATTTAATTTGACACTGCTATTCCGAATTTTACAGTGGTCAAATGCATGTTTCTGTTCATTTATAAATTCCGTTTCACTTGCATTAATGGAATGCACATTTTCTGAGTATACTGACACGCTTTGGATTCTTGGAGAGATTGATAATAATGGTAATGAAGTGGAACGAGTATATGCTGAACCCTATATAAATATAAGATGACCAGACCACGCAGTTATTAAACGAACTGACCAACGACTACGAGAAAGAGGAAGTGTTGATCTAAAAAGCGGGCCGGTGGTCGTCCATTTATACAAAGTGATTTTTTAAAAAGTCAATTGCAGTAGCGTATGGATTGTCCCGTCTATATTAAGCTTTAGAATCTGACCATATGAACATTGTAACAGAAAGAAAGAAATCTTGACGAACAACCTGTAATTTACTTACCTTAATAAATTACAAATCAGTTGCAACTAAATACTTGTTCATATTCTCATTTTCTTGGGCCAAAATTTTTAACTACCTGAACTGTCACACAGTTTGACATACAGGTAAATGTCATTCAACGCTCATTACAGCTGACTGCAGACGGAATAGCTTTTTTTCTAGGCTTGCTGCAATTGACTTATTAAAAAATCACTTTGTAGCAAGACAGTCCAATATTGAACAAAATGTATTAACTTTAATTGAATAGGAGCCTACGGGAAGGGTACGCAGTATTTTTCGGATTGTAGGCATACTAAAGTCGACAGTACATAAAATATTACACGACAACAGCTTGTATGCTTTTGGAGAAACAAAAGTGGATTATAATGCACTCGGTAGTTACTGTGAATGGCTATTAAATCAACATCAGAAAAATTTGAATTTTATTAGCAACATTTTGTGGGCACATGAGACGACATTTACGCGGAATTGGATTTGCAATAATTGCAATAAATTGTACATATACCATGTTGTCTAAATAGAAAAGTTATACTTGGAACAAACCGACCTCTCCCAAAAACTGTCTGATCTTGCTGTTGTTTGTTTTGATAGGGCCAGATCTAGGACGCAGTTTTCCAAGCACCTCTATACACTCAGGCTATATTTGATCTATTATACATCCTAACTATGAAATTTACCTATCTGAGGTAGTGATTTTTAACGTATCATACATCGTAGTGCCACCGCTTTACTTCTTATGCGACAGAAGGCCTACTTTCCGATTTTTTCTCCGCCAGGAAAATCTTACCAACCTCAGTCAGGGTCGAACCCACATCCATTGGGTCTTAATGCAGAACTAAAAATCAAATACAGGGTGTCCTTTAAATGCCTTAAAAGCTTCAGGTAGAATTTTTCCTTTATGAATGCTTAATACAAATCTTCAAAAAAAAGTAGGTATTTGGAGCTTAGTTTTCTTGTACGAGAGTGTTAAAGTTCATATCTTTAAAACAGA